>MU679876.1:167107-183890 GCA_026770625.1 Nicotiana glauca | reverse complement strand
GCTGCCCCCCCCCCCCGGCTCGAGTTGTCCGCTCGGGTAAGCCAGGTTTAGAACAATAAACCTAGATTTTAAACCAAGTATAACAAGACCTCATACCGGATCCCTAGTAGACATGTTTGTTTACATCATGTGAATTTTGACATCGGATACTCAACACAGGGGTTGGGTCTTTCTAGGACAAGTGTACCAAAAAGAAAGACCATCCTGATGCATTTTACTTGCTGCTTGTGCATTAATTTGCTTCAGATTTACATGTTGACCGGCTTTTGAATAAAAGGAGAGAGTTTGGAAAAGAAAATAGCAGTGTAAGGAGGTGATTACTTATTTTGAAAAAAAGTCCCAAAATATACTGAAACTTTGTCAAAATTTTGAAGAATAAAATGGCAGAATTACGTAAGTTTGATTCTCACCGGATGTGAGATAGTAGGCAATACATATCGGGTTCAACTATTTTGGAAAAAATAATAATTTATTATTAAAAAAAGGGAGAGAATTTTGTTTATAGGGAAAATAAATATCGTTGTTTTGCCATAAGTGAAGGTAATTCTTGTCTAAAATAGCCGAATGTCCCCAAAAGGACACCGGAAGGCCATTTTTTACAAGAATAGCCACCGTGAGTCATTTCTTACGGTTAACAGACACAGCCTTAAAATCTTCCTCCTTGAAATGCCAAAAGGCCGTATTTGCAAAACCAATATGTGAGTTTTCTTAAAACGTAATCCTTTTTTGAAAATAATCTTTTCTTTTTGAGTCATTAAAATCAGCTTAAATAAATGTGCAGGATGAGCACAATTGAAATTGAACCCTTTACGGTCCTTAAAGAGATCCCTTTGAAGCTCCATTTGTGGTGGTATGACTTAGGCAAGGGTAGTAGGGAGACAGTGGTGAAGGTTCTGGGCGGTCTCGTTGGGTTATTGAACATCAAGCCAAGGCAGGATATTATTAAAGCATTGATACCTTTCTGGGACCCCACTTGCAATGTGTTCCGGTTCTCAGATTTTGAGCTCACACCTACCTTGGAGGAGATGGCAGGTTATGCAGGCCTCAACGGAAACCTGAGAGGTCGATATCCTTTGTCACCAAAATCGGTATCTCCACACCGATTTTTGGACTTACTGAGTATTAGTCGTGATGTCCAGAATGAGGATTTGTCTCAAGGATGTTGTACTCTCATGTTCTTGTATCAACGTTATGGTAATCCTCGGGGTTTCGAAGAGCCAAATCTTGGGCTAACCCATGCTGGAAATAGACACAAATGGGAGGCGAGGCGAGTTTTGGCATTCATAACGGCATTTTTGGGGGTGGTGATCTGTCCATGCAAGGATACTAAGATAGAAATGGGCCTCGTAGGGATGATCAATGTTACGATCAAAAAGGCCAACAGCACTGTAGTTCCGTTGATTCTGTCAGAAATCTACCGAGCTTTGAACTTCTGCCGGGAGGGAGGAAGATTTTTTCAGGGTTGCAATTTGCTACTTCAACTATGGATGCAAGAACACCTTTGTCGTCAGGTGGGGTATATGAATGCTGGTTTGACCGGGTTAAAATGCATTGAAAAGTTTGACAAACGAGTAACAGGTATTGAATTTCCAGAAGATACTAAAGTTTGGTTTAAGCAGCTAGAATCCTTAACATCCGATAAAATTGAATGGGCGTTTGGGTGGCTTCCCGCCACTGAAGCGGTATACTTGTCGGCTAAAGAGTGCTATATTCTCTTAATGGGCATCCGAAGCATCCAGCCATATGCTCCCCATCGGGTATTGCGGTAGTTGGGGAGATTCCAAACTGTCCCTAATGATGAAGACCTGAGCAAGCAAGTCATGAGTTAGGTCCCAGAGCTGCATTTCCAGAGGATAGAATTCGCAAGTTATGGAATGAGTGTAGGTTCCTCGATCCCAGAACCATAGTCCGAGATTTAGCTAGGGGTGACGTGGACCCAAAGTACAAGTTATGGTTCAAGAAGAGATTTCACGTTCCTCTAAGACCCGCCAAAAGAGCCCATGTCCAGCGATTTACGAATGACTCACGAGAACAATGGCTTTGGCTAGCAAAGGAAGAAACCTACAGGGCCAAAATAAGCAAACTGGAGAAACAGAACATGCAACTTCGATTTTAAAACGATGTTCAAGCCGCTGCAGATGAAGGGGAGAAGAAAAATCTGATTCAAGAAAATGAGATCCTTAAACCTCGTATCCAAGAAATGAGAACAGCTGTCGGAAAACCAAAAAGAAGTCGGGCTAACCAAACACTCATAAATGAATTGAAAGGAAAAGTCTGCGAGAGCCAAATGGACTTGGAAAGATCTGAAGCTAGCTTGACAAGGATTCGGGTTAGATGGGCGAAGGGCACGAAAGAGCGAGCACTCTATATGCGGCAGATGAAGAGAGATTATGAGGGAAGCGTCACTGTCCTGAAAGGAACAATATCCACTCTCGAAAATAGGGTATTCAGGAAAGTTAGAGATCACAGAGCAGACAAGAAACGCTGTTACAATCTGATGGCACGAATGGAGGAACAAATGCATAAGTTTCAAGACCAACTCCTTCATAATGCCCAAGTGCTGGAAACTCGAGATCAACATATAGGAAGGCTACTGCGGGAAAAGGATAGGATTAGAGAAGAGGTCGCAAACATCGCACATTACATTACTGCAAAATGCCGTGTGTGCGAGAACATGACCCGTACCACCTTCTTTGTGGTAGTGATGACATTCGTCTGGCAAATAATGAGCGATCTGAACAGGCTTCAAAGGGATCTCGCACGAAGGCCCGCGGCAAGGCCGAATGACGCCTCGCGGGCTCCGGGAAATTTTAAGGCATTATTGCACTCTTAATCTTTGTTTTGAGCCTGTATTTTCATCATTAAAGTTTGTAAATCAGATTCTCTTCAAGTTTGCTTTGTTTGTAACTTCTTCAAAGTGTTATAATAAGAGCACTGGCTTTTTGAAAAAGATTTTGCTGTGTATTTTTGCATTAGCCAGAACTACGCACGGTCTGATTCATGCGGGGGCATGATACGTAGGCAATCCACATAAGATTCGACCACCACTAAAAAGAAGAAAAAGAAAGAGAGGAAAAATAATGGAAAGTTGGAGGGATATTAAAAAAGAGGCACAATTATGAAAAGCCGGAATGACGCACGCAACTGGAAGCAAATACATGATAAAAATGGTTAACTACCTAGGTGCATTGCATCCCAACGTGCGATTGCATATATGTCAACTCTAAAAACTAACAAGTTTGTTTCTTGTTCCAGAGAATTCAAGCAGTTAGTTTACCTAAAGCGTACTGGCCTATTACCATTATCAAACTAGATCGAAGGGACCGATACCAGTAATCATGTCTAGCCCCGATAGAGAAGGAAGCGCTGAAGTAGAAGAGGTAGACGTGAAAACAATGAAGGATGAGATGTATAAATTGAAACAGTAAATGGCTGAGATATACCAGGCATGGACGAAGGGTCAGCCACCACCAGCCTATCCTGCTAACCCTACTTTTCGCCCAATACCCACCCAGTCTCCGGAACATCTTATTTTGGATTTATCACCAAATTTTCAACATCATCAGGGAACCACCTCCCAAATACCACAAATCCCGAAAACAGTTCCATACCCTCCACCAATTACCCCTGTCTTTGTGGCACCTGCACCAGCCCCACTCCACAGGTCTTCTAGTGAGCATGTGTTCCAAGCGCAGGATAATCAATATTACCCTCCCGAACCCACCTTCAAAGCACCTGAACCATACTTTTACCATTCTCAAGCTGGTATCTCCGCAAAACCTAAAAAGAAAACCAAGAACCCGGAGCAGGAAGAAATGTTCCGAAAAGTAAAAAGCCTAGAGCAATCCTTCAGGAGTATGCAAGGTTTGGGTAGCCAAGTCAGTGTGGAATATAAGGATTTGTGTTTGTTCCCGGATGTTCAGCTACCAACATGGTTCAAAATGCCAAAGTTCGATCTGTATGGCGGACATGGTGATCCGGTGGCACATTTACGAGGGTTTTGCAGCAAAATGAGAGGGGCAGGCGGAAAGGATGAGTTACTGATGGCATATTTCAGCCAGAGTTTTAGCGGGTCTGCATTAGAATGGTACACACGACAGGACCATGGTAGGTGGTAGACCTGGGATGATTTGGCCCAAGCATTCACCGGCCACTTCCAGTACAATCTACAAATCATTCCAGATCGTCTGTCATTGATAAAATTGGAGAAGAAACCTGGGGAGAGTTTCAGGGAGCACGGGTTTCGTTGGAGAGAACAGGCCGCGAGGGTCGATCCTCCAATGAAGGAAGGAGAGATGGTCGATTACTTTCTGCAAGCTTTGGAGCCAACCTATTTTGGTCACTTGGTGACGGCGATTGGCAAGTCTTTCAATGAGGTTGTGAAAATGGGCGGTATGATCGAAGAAGGACTCAAGTCCAATAAAATAATGAGTTACTCAGCAATCAAAGCCACCACTCAGGCTATCCAGAGCGGCACTGGAGGTGTGCTTGGGAAGAAAAAGAAAGAAGTCGTCACAACAGTTGAGTCTAGAGCTTGGTTCGAATCCACAGGCCCTTCACCCTACTATAACCAACCCCAACCCCACCAACAAAATTACTCCCATACTCCATGTAGCCACCCACAGCATTACTACCCACCGCCAGATCCTCACTTTTCCACCATGCTCAGATATATGTTCAACCTCCCGTCCACGCACCATGGCGTGCACTGGTCCCGCAAAATAACTACCTACCTCCAAGAGCATACAGAAATCCCTCTGGTACAGGTTTCTGTCCGAACCAAACCTTCAGGAATGACAGGGCGCAGAAGCCAAAGACTTTCACTCCATTGGGAGAGTCTTACACCAGTCTGTTCCACCGATTGAGGCTTCTGGGATTGTTGAATCTGGTTGAGGTTAAGTTGCCAAATCCCCCTCCGAGAAATATTGACCACTCGGTGAGTTGTGAGTACTGTTCAGGAGCCCCTGTTCATGACACGGAGAAATGCTGGAAGTTAAAAATAGCTATTCAGGAGCTTATCAACACTCATCGAATTGAGTTACAAACCCCGAAAGGACCCAACATCAACCAAAATCCACTCTCAGCCCATCACGAGACCAATATGATCGAGCTGGTACAGGAAGAAGGGGAGTCTAAAAAACCCTCTCAAATCGTAATGATGATCAGGTCAAGTGAAAGCAGGCCAGCAAAGGGGCCGATTAACGATAAGCTGCTGATCAATGAGAAGGAGGCACACAGTAAACCAGTGGTGGTGAAGGGGTCCACAAGCAAAGTATTGGTAAAATGAGGAGAGGCAAAGGTGGTTGTGTCGGGAGCAACAAACAAACCCATTCTAATTGTAGAAGGTGCTCGCATAGATCCCGTCATCATCAAGCTAGCAGTTCAGTTGCCGTTGGTTGACAACAAAGCCATCCCATGGAACTACGATCAGGTGACGGTGACCTTTAAGGGAAAAGAGGTCAAGGATGATGTTTGTGAGGCCCAGGGGTTAACCCGCTAGGGAAGGTGTTTCGTTCCTGCGGAATTGAGAAAGTCCAACCCAGCAACAGTAAAGAAACCTGTGACCGAGGAAGAAGCAGAGGATGTTTTAAAGAAAATGAAGTTGTACGATTACTCCATCATAGAGCTCAAGAAAACGCCGGCTCAAATCTCTTTACTGTCATTGCTGATCCATTCTGATGAACATTGGCAGGCCTTGATGAAAATCCTGAATGAGGCCCATGTACCTGATAAGATCTCCTTAATCACCTAGAAAAGATCGCAAACAGGATATTCGAGGTAAACAGGGTTACCTTCGCTGATGATGAGCTACCTGAAGAAGGCACCAAGCACAACAGAGCCCTCTATCTTACGATAAAATACGAGGAATCTGTGGTTACCCGGGTTTTGATTGACAACGGATCCAGTGCAAACATCTGTTCTTTCTCTACATTGGACAAACTGAAAGTGGATATCAACAGGGTACGCAAGAACAACGTTTGTGTTTGGGGGTTCGAAGACAGGGGTAAAGAATCGGTCGGTGATATAGTGTTGGAGTTGACGATCGGGCCTGTGGAATTCACCATGGAATTTCAAGTGTTGGATATGGTAGTCTCTTACAACCTTTTGTTAGGACGACCTTGGATTCATACTGCAAAGGCGGTTCCGTCTACCCTTCACCAGATGGTCAAGTTTGAATGGGACCGGTAAGAGATCGTGGTCCATGGAGAAGACAATCTGCGCTCCTAGAGCGACACCGTAGTGCCCTTCATTGAAGTAGAGGATGGCGTCGGGCCATGGAGCATACCAAGTTTTTGACACAGTATCGGTCGAGAAAATTCCGGAGGGGGAATACATTCCAAATACCAAGATAACCTCCGCATATGTCATAGTAGCCTATGAAATGTTGGGAAACGGCTTTGTGCCCGGCAAAGGTTTGGGCGCATCTCTGCAAGGTATTGTACAACCGGTATCCTTACCGAAAAATGTGGGAACCTTCGGTTTGGGGTTTAAACCTACAGCGGCAGGCACCCGACGAGCCAGGAAGATGAAGCAGAAGGCATGGGTCCTTTCAAAGCTAGTCCCACGCCTCTCCAGATCTTTTATCAAGTCTGGAACCAGAAGACGTCCAGCAACAATGATTCCTAGTCCTATGGTGAAACCTGATGAGGAGTTGTTAAAGAAGTTCGAGGATCTGTTCATTAATGTGAACATGATAGAAGATGGAGAAGGTCCTAGTCACACTGAAGTGCGATTTGTAGGACCAAGAACAAAACTAAATAATTGGAAGGCTACTCCTCTCTCCATTCGGAAGGAGTCTTGGTAGTTTGCTTTTGATTTTCCTTCAAAGTTTGTTTGGGATTATTTCAGGGTTGTAATCCTGTTTTATTTTTTTTCAAGTTTGTTTTTGAAGTGTGCAAACCTTGGTATCTTGTACTTTTTCAATGAAGGAAATTTCTATTCCCCATTATTTCTGATATTTTATTTTTATTTTTCTTTTTATTTTCTGTACAGCTTTCTTTCCATTGATCTTAATGGTATGGCATGCATGAGGAATCCTCAGCCCAGTCTAGAAAGTCAATTTGGTTCCGAAACAATAGTGTAAGAAATAGAAAATGATAAGAATGAGTCAGAATACGATGAGGATAAAGCCTTCAAAGAAATCAGTAAGGAACTAAGTCACTTCGAAGAAAAGCCCAAACCCAATCTAAATGACACAGAAGCCATCAATCTAGGAGACGCGGATAACATCAGAGAAACCAAAATAAGCGTCCATCTTGATCTGAATCTCAAGGAAGAATTAATTAAAACACTTATTGAATTTAAAGACATTTTTGTCTTTAGATTGGGTCATTTAATTAAAACCTCTGCATATGTCATAGTAGCCTGTGAAATGTTGGGAAACAGCTTTGTGCCCGGTAAAGATTTGGGCGCATCTCTGCAAGGTATTGTACAACCGGTATCCTTATCGAAAAATGTGGGAACCTTCGGTTTGGGGTTTAAACCTACAGCGGCAAACATCCGACGAGCTAGGAAGATGAAGCAGAAGGCATGGGTCCTTCCAAAGCCAGTCCCACGCCTCTCCAGATCTTTTATCAAGTCCAGAACCAGAAGACGTCCAGCAACGATGATTCCTGGTCCTATGGTCAAACCTGATGAGGAGTTGTTAAAGATGTTCGAGGATCTGTTCATTAATGTGAGCATGATAGAAGATGGAGAAGGTACTAGTCACACTGAAGTGCGATTTGTAGGACCATTAACAAAACTAAATAATTGGAAGGCTACTCCTCTCCCCACTCGGAAGGAGTCTTGGTAGTTTGCTTTTGATTTTCCTTCAAAGTTTGTTTGGGATTATTTCAGGGTTGTAATCCAGTTTTATTTTTTTCAAGTTTGTTTTTGAAGTGTGCAAACCTTGGTATCTTGTACTTTTTCAATGAAGGAAATTTCTATTCCCAATTATTTCTGATATTTTATTTTTATTTTTATTTTTATTTTCTGTACAGCTTTCTTTCCATTGATCTTAATGGTATGGCATGCATGAGGAATCCTCAGCCCAGTCTAGAAAGTCAATTTGGTTCCGAAACAATAGTGCAAGAAATAGAAAATGATGAGAATGAGTCATAATACGACGAGGATAAAGCCTTCAAAGAAATCAGTAAGGAACTAAGTCACTTCGAAGAAAAGCCCAAACCCAATCTAAATGACACAGAAGCCATCAATCTAGGAGACGCGGATAACATCAGAGAAACCAAAATAAGTGTCCATCTTGATCTGAATCTCAAGGAAGAATTAATTAAAATACTTATTGAAGTTAAAGACATTTTTGTCTTTAGATTGGGTCATTTAATTAAAACCTCCGCATATGTCATAGTAGCCTGTGAAATGTTGGGAAACGGCTTTGTGCCCAGCAAAGGTTTGGGCACATCTCTGCAAGGTATTGTACAAGCGGTATCCTTATCGAAAAATGTGGCAACCTTCGGTTTGGGGTTTAAACCTACAGCGACAGACATCCGACGAGCTAGGAAGATGAAGCAGGAGGCATGGGTCCTTCCAAAGCCAGTCCCACGCCTTTCCAGATCTTTTATCAAGTCTGGAACCAGAAGACGTCCAGCAACGATGATTCCTTGTCCTATGGTCAAACCTGATGAGGAGTTGTTAAAGAAGTTCGAGGATCTGTTCATTAATGTGAACATGATAGAAGATGGAGAAGGTCCTAGTCACATTGAAGTGCGATTTGTAGGACCAAGAACAAAACTAAATAATCGGAAGGTTACTCCTCTCCCCACTCGGAAGGAGTCTTGGTAGTTTGCTTTTGATTTTCCTTCAAAGTTTGTTTGGGATTATTTCAGGGTTGTAATCCAGTTTTATTTTTTCAAGTTTGTTTTTGAAGTGTGCAAACCT
This sequence comes from Nicotiana glauca, assembly GCA_026770625.1. NCBI lineage: Eukaryota > Viridiplantae > Streptophyta > Magnoliopsida > Solanales > Solanaceae > Nicotiana > Nicotiana glauca. Next base: position 175,010 of record MU679876.1, on the reverse strand, counting down.
TGGTATCTTGTACTTTTTCAATGAAGGAAATTTCTATTCCCCATTATTTCTGATATTTTATTTTTATTTTTCTTTTTATTTTCTGTACAGCTTTCTTTCCATTGATCTTAATGGTATGGCATGCATGAGGAATCCTCAGCCCAGTCTAGAAAGTCAATTTGGTTCCGAAACAATAGTGCAAGAAATAGAAAATGATGAGAATGAGTCAGAATACGATGAGGATAAAGCCTTCAAAGAAATCAGTAAGGAACTAAGTCACTTCGAAGAAAAGCCCAAACCCAATCTAAATGATACAGAAGCCATCAATCTAGGAGATGCGGATAACATCAGAGAAACCAAAATAAGCGTCCATCTTGATCTGAATCTCAAGTAAGAATTAATTAAAACACTTATTGAATTTAAAGACATTTTTGCATGGTCATAAGACAACATGCCGGGTCTAAGCACTGATTTAGTGGTTCATAAATTACTCACTGACTCGGTGTTTCCTCCTGTCAAGCAAAAATTGAGAAACGTCAAAACTGATATGAGTGTGGAAATTAGGGAAGAAATAACCAAGCAATTAGACGCAAAGGTTATTCGGGTCACTCGATATCCTGAATGGTTGGCTAATGTTGTGCCAGTGCTGAAAAAAGACGGAAAGATCAGAGCATGCGTTGATTATCACAACCTCAATAAACCAAGCCCAAAAGATAACTTCCCACTACCCAATATCCACATCTTGATTGACAATTGTGCAAAGTGAGAGATTGGGTCTTTTGTGGATTACTATGTTGGGTATCATCAGATTCTGATGGATGAGGAAGATGCAGAGAGGATGGCTTTCACCACGTCATGGGGAACTTATTGCTATCAGGTGATGCCATTTGCTTTGAAGAACGCTGGGGAAACTTACATGAAGGCAATGACCACTGTGTTTCATGATATGATACATAAAGATATTGAGGTATACGTGGATGATGTGATTATAAAATCCAAGCATCAGCCCGACCACGTCGGAGATTTGAGGAAATTCTTCCAGAGGCTCCGCAGATATGACCTCAAGCTTAATCCTACCAAGTGCGCATTTGGCGTTCTATCAGGAAAACTCTTAGGCTTCATAGTCAGCCGTTGTGGCATCGAATTGGATCCATCAAAGCTATCCAAGAATTGCCACCTCCGAAGAACAAGACTAAAGTGATGAGTCTGTTAGGAAGGTTGAACTATATCAGCAGGTTTGTTGCTCAGCTCACATCAACTTGTGAACCTATTTTCAGGCTGTTGAAGAAGGACGTTGCGGTCAAATGGACTGAAGAGTTCCAAAAGGCGTTTGATAAGATAAAAGAGTATTTTTCAAACCCTCCCGTGTTGGTTCCGCCTAAACCAGGGAGACCTTTGATTCTTTATCTAACGGTCTTTGAAAATTTGTTTGGCTGTGTACAGGGGTAGCATGATTTCACCGGCAGGAAGGAACAGGCCATCTATTATCTCAGAAAGAAGTTCATGGCTTATGAGGTTAAGTACACTCACCTTGAGAGGACATGTTGTGCCCTAACTTGGGTAGCACAGAAGTTAAAGCGTTATCTGTAATCATATACTACTTACCTCATCTCACGCTTGGATCCGTTGAAGTATATTTTTCAAAAGCCTATGCCCACAGGGAGATTGGCGAAGTGTCAAATAATACTTACCGAATTCGACATCGTCTATGTGACAAGGACGGCAATTAAAGCCCAAGCATTGGCCGATCACTTGGCCGAGAATTCGGTCGACGAAGAATACGAGCCATTGAGGACATATTTTCTGGATGAAGAAGTGATGCATATCGATGAGCTGGAATTGACTGAAGAACCAGGATGGAAGCTTTTCTTTGATGGAGCTGCAAATATGAAAGGAGTTGGAATAGGAGCAGTGCTTATTTCTGAAACAGGGCATCATTATCCTGTTACGGCTCAGCTTCCTTTCTATTGTACCAACAACATGGATGAGTATGAGGTGTGCATTTTGGGCTTACAATTGGCTGCGGACATGGATGTCCAAGACGTTTTGGTCTTGGGAGATTCGGACCTCCTAGTACATCAGATTCAAGGAGAATGGGAAACACGGGATTTGAAGCTCATACCGTATCGACAATGTTTGTACGATCTGTGTCAATGGTTTCGATCAGTTGAGTTTAGGCACATCCCAAGAGTTCATAATGAGGTTTCCGATGCTTTGGCCACCTTAGCATCAATGTTGCACCATCCAGATAAAATTCATATTGATCCGTTGCATATTCAAGTTCGTGATCAGCATGCTTATTGTAACATGATAGAGGAAGAATTGGATGGTGAACCATGGTTCCACGATATCAAGGAGTACCTCAGGATGGGGATATACCCGGTGCAGGCCACAGGAGATCAAAAGAGAGAAATTCGACAGTTGGCAAATGGATTTTTCCTTAGTGGAGGAGTGTTGTACAGAAGAACGCCTGACTTGGGATTGCTAAGATGCATAGATGCTAGTCAAGCCACAACAGTTATGTCAGAGGTGCATTCTGGAGTTTGTGGACCACATATGAGTGGATATGTGTTGGCAAAAAAGATTCTTCGAGCAGGGTATTATTGGCTCAGCATTGAGCGAGATTGTATTAGTTTCGTGCGTAAATGTCATCAGTGTCAGATACATGGAGATCTGATTCATTCTCCGCTGACAGAATTACACACAATGTCAGCTCCATGGCCCTTTGTTGCATGGGGCATGGATGTCATTGGACCTATCGAGCTGGCAGCTTCCAACGACCATAGGTTCATTCTGGTGGCCATCGACTATTTCACCAAGTGGGTTGAAGCTAAAACTTTCAAGTTGGTAACCAAGAAAGCGGTGGTGGATTTTGTTCATTCCCATATCATCTGTAGATTTGGGATCACAAAGATGATCATCACGGATAATGGTGCTAATCTTAACAGCAGTTTGATGAAAGAAGTATGTTAACAATTTAAGATTACACACCGTAATTCCACCCCATATCGTCCTAAGGTGAATGGAGCGGTTGAGGCAGCCAACAAGAATATAAAGAAGATATTGAGGAAAATGATAGAAGGGTCCAGACAATGGCATGAAAAGTTACCGTTTGCATTGTTGGGTTATCGCACTACTGTTCGTACTTCAGTGGGTGCAACTCCTTATTTGTTGGTATATGGAACTGAAGCAGTGACACCGGCAGAAGTTGAAATTTCGTCTCTTCGAATTGTCGTTGAGGCTGAGATTGATGATGATGAGTGGATCAAAACCCGTTTGGAGCAGTTGAGCTTGATTGATGAAAAAAGATTGGCAGCAGTATGTCATGGCCAATTGTATCAAAAGAGGATGTCGAGAGCATACAATAAGAAGGTGCGTCCTAGGAAGTTTGAAGTGGGCCAGCAAGTGTTGAAACGAATCCTTCCACATCAGGCCGAAGCAAAGGGCAAATTCGCCCCTAATTGGCAAGGATCATTCATTGTGACCAGAGTATTGTCCAATGGCGCTTTATGTTTGACAGATATCTAAGGAAGATGTATAGACATGGCTATCAATTCTGACGCAGTCAAGAGATATTATGTATGATTTCTTTTATTGTAATTTTTGTTTGTTTGTATTTGGCATTGTATTGGAGAATGAAATGACGGAGGCAATTTGTTCTACTATCCAAACACTTTAACCTTTGTTTCCCCTTTTGAGCCTTATTTATTCTTTCATACCCCTCTTTTGGAATCAGTAACGAAATTGGAAAAAAAATAAAAGAAATAATAACAAAAAAAACAAAGGAATGAGGTGAACTACTTTTGACCTGATTCCTCAAAGAGGATACGTAGGCGGTTTCACGGCTCAGTCATAGTGAAACAAAAATCAAAAGATCCCCAAGCAAGAAAATTGGGGCAGAGGTTGTGTTTGTAATAAGAAATTTGATTCCAAAAGTTGTAAATCTAACCCAATGAACTTGTTTTGAGTCCTGATATCCTTTTCTTTCCAACCACGTCCAAAACCCATGTTAATGTCCAAAGAAAGACCTCCCGATCAGTCTACGAGAATTGCCAAGTCTAGCAAATGGAAGTGATTCACGTCAAGGACAACACTTTGGTCCAAGCAGGAAAAATAATAAAATGAGAGAGTCTTATCGGTGAAAACCCTTCAAGGTCACCATAAGGCGACGGAAGTTGAGAGAAATAAAATGTGAGAGTCTTATCGGTGAAAACCTTTAAGGGCACCATAAGGCGACGGAAGTTGAGAGAAATAAAATGAGAGAGTCTTATCGGTGAAAACCTTCAAGGGCACCATAAGGCGACGGGGGTTGAGAGAAATGAGAGAGTCTTATCAGTGAAAACCCCTCGAAGGGCATTATAAGGCGACAATGAGTTAAAAAGTGGATAAATGAGATAATGATGACAGAAAGGATCCGTCGAGGCATCAAGCAGAACGAAGATGTTGATTCGGCAGAAGAGTTGGGTTGTAGAACCTTTGAAGTGAAAAGCAAGGCCATTAGAAAGTTAATTGATGTAATAGACTGGGTTGATTAATCCGAAGTGCATGACACGATCATTGGGATCGGTTATACCATTCAGATAAGTCCTTTTCTTTTTCTTTCTTCAAATAATTTTTTAGGAAGATTTTTTCCTTTTTATTTTTCTATCTTCTGAAGTCATCATATTTCATTTCTTTTGGTTAAAATTTTTCAATAGTAGTTTGTTTTAACAAATAAGAAGGATTTTCTGAGTTTATTACCAATTTCCAATATGGTGCGAAGCGAAGCGTGGCTAGGACAGGACAAAAATAATGTGGGGGGCGTAAAAGGCATCATTGAAAGACCAAAGGATGGAGTGGTTTAAGATTTCATGAAAGTATGAGTTTGGGTAAGAAGGATAAAAGTGGAAAACAACAGTTGAGAAGTTTGCGAATAAGGAATCGTCAAGAAGGTCGGAAGTTATCAGGCCAGATTTCAAGATGGTCGGACAACACAGAGCATGGAAAGCATAAAAGGAAAACCATCCCCAGCAAGAGTATCATAACCAATCAACACATTTCAAACTGACAGAATTTTCTTTGATTTGAAACAGGGGCAGAAATGTTGTAGATGGCAAAAAGATAGGCTACAAGGAAGATTATCAAACAAAGGCAGGAAAATTTCCTTTTGTTTGTCCATTTTTGTTGAAGTCGGGTACCCATCTGAAGAATAGGGAAGACAATTCAAGTTTTAAGGGAGAACAAGACAACACAAGTTTTAAGGGAAGCAGCTTCAAAGGAAGACAACGTAAAGTTTTAAGGGAAGTAGTTTTCGAAGGAGGACAACACAAGTTTTAAAGGAAACAGTTTCGAAGGAAGACAATACAAGTTTTAAGGGAAGCAGTTTTGAAGGAAAATAATTCAAGCTTTGAAGGAAGATAAATCAAGTTTCAATGGGAAATGGTTCAAGAGGCAAGGGAAAACAATGTCAATAGAAGACAGTTTTTAAGTTGTTGAAGTCGGGAGCCCGCCCGGAGAACGGAGGCATTATCCTTTAAGTTGTTGAAGTTGGGAGCCCGCCCGGAGAACAGAGGTGCAATTTTTAAAGTAGTTGAAGTCAGGAGCCCGCCTGGAGAACAGAGGTGTAATTTGTAGAAAAGTTGAAGTCAGGAGCCCGCCTAGAGAACAGAGGTGTAATTGGTAAAAGTTGAAGTCAGGAGCCCGCCTGGAGAACAGAGGTGTAATTTATAAAGTTTTGAAGTCAGGAGCCCGCCTGGAGAATAGAGGTGTAATTTTAAAGGAATGAAGTCAGGAGCCCGCCTGGAGAACAAAGGTGAAATCTTAAAAAGTAGTGAAGTCAGGAGCCCGCCTGGAGAACAGAGGTGTAAATTTTAAAGTAGTGAAGTCAGGAGCCCGCCTGGAGAATAGAGGTGCAATTTTTAAAGTAGTTGAAGTCAGGAGTCCGCCTGGAGAGCAGAGGTGTAATTTGTAGAAAAGTTGAAGTCAGGAGCCCGCCTGGAGAACATAGGTGTAATTTTTAAAGTTTTGAAGTCAGGAGCCCGCCTGGAGAACAGAGGTGCAATTTTAAAGGAATGAAGTCAGGAGCCCTCCTGGAAAACAGAGGTGAAATCTTAAAAAGTAGTGAAGTCAGGAGCCCGCCTGGAGAATAGAGGTATAAATTTTAAAGTTGTGAAGTCAGGAGCCCGCCTGGAGAACAGAGGTGCAATTTTTAAAGTAGCTGAAGTCAGGAGCCCGCCTGGAGAACAGAGGTGTAATTTGTAAAAAAGTTGAAGTCAGGAGCCCGCCTGGAGAACGGAGGTGTAATTTGTAGAAAAGTTGAAGTCAGGAGCCCGCCTGGAGAACAGAGGTGTAATTGGTAAAAGTTGAAGTTAGGAGCCCGCCTGGAGAACAGAGGTGTAATTTTTAAAGTTTTGAAGTCAGGAGCCCGCCTGAAGAACAGAGGTGTAATTTTAAGGTAATGAAGTCATGAGCCCCCCTGGAGAACAGAGGTGTAATTTTTAAAGTAGTTGAAGTCAGGAGCCCGCCTGAAGGACAGAGGTGTAATTTTTGAAGTATCAAAGTCAGGAGCCCGCCTGGAGAACAGAGGTACACGACGATAGCCAAGGGATTCAAAGGATCAGTAATAGGGTACTCAGCTGAAGAGCGGAGAGATATAATCCAAGCCAAGAGGTCGGTGCAAGGAAACAACAAAGGGATGCTATAAGAGAATACAAAACAACAAGGCAACAAGAAAATACAAAAGCAAGTTTGAAGGTCTAGATAAGATTTTATAATTCATAGACTATAGTTTAGTCTAGCTTCTTATTTTCTTTTAGCATGGTGTAATAAGGAGGTCAAGCAGCAGAAACAACAACAGCAAACACAGCTTCACGGTAGTCCCATCTACCAAAACTTCCCGAACTACATTGACCTGATTCCTTTTTAGCCAAGGATATGTAGGAGACCTTCAAAGCAGAGGTTTGGTCAAATCTTTCAAAAAATGCTTCCCACGGAGTATTCGAACAGGCAAAAATCGCTCGTATCCATTCACTTTATCTTTGCACGAAAACTCTTCGTGTTTCTGGACAAAGAGGGGCAGCTGTGAGCACGTGATTTTTGCCTCACAAGAATTACTCCCACAAAAAAATAAAACAAAATGTTTGTTTTATTGTGTGCAATTCTTGTGAATTTTTCGTGATATTTTTTGTTATTATTTGCATTTGTTTGTGCACGTTTATTTGAGCAAATTAATGAAAAAAATACAAAAATAAGTTACATTTGCATTTTTAGGATTTAATTTTACAATTAGGGTTAATTAAGCAAGTGTTTGTTTTACAAAAATGAAAAGAAATCACAAAAAAAACGTACTTTGCATTTTAGTGTTTAATTGTGTGATTTGGTATTTAATTATGTGCAATAATTGTTATTTAGAGTTAATTAGTATCTTTGAGATAATTTGGTTTTATAATTTAATCTAGGATTTTTTGTTTTAATGTCAAAATTAATTAGGAGGAAAATTGAAGAGAAAAATAAAATAACAAGGAATCAAAGTCTTGGGCCAGTTTTAATTAAATTCATCAGCCCAATCGACACCCCCACCCGGTCCAATTTGATTAGGCATTTCGACCGTCCAAACGACATCGTTTCTGTTACACACAATCCGAACCGTCGATCTCCTTAGATCGAACGGTCCATTCCGCCTCCAGCATCGAAGAAATGACGTTGTTTCAAGCTTGTGATCTGAACCATTCATTTTATCTTGATCCAACGATCCAAAGACATTCTCATAACCCAGTTCGTGCCCGATCCATTCCCATCAAGGACCGATCCGGTCTCAGAGACGTCTAAACGACGTCGTTTCGTTAAGTCAAATGATCCTGGCCATTGATCTTAATTGATATAACGGCCTGGATTTGTTCCACCCCTTCATATATATATTTCCAAACAGACCCAGCCCCCCCCCCCC
>MU679876.1:128533-157306 GCA_026770625.1 Nicotiana glauca | reverse complement strand
CTCTCTAACCCTAGAGACCATAAGCTGCCCTCAAACCTCGCCGCCTCCACCTCATTAAGCCCACCGAAAATTGCCTCCCGGCGGTTCCGGTGGCCCAATCACCACCAAATTTACACCCAGAACCACCACGAACCCCTCATTCCAAATCCCCATTCAGTTTCCCTCGAATGTTGCCCGATCTTCTTGAATATCAGATAAGAAAATGAACCATAAAGTCTCAAAAGTCAATTTAAGGTCCCATTGAATATTTTAAGCCCATTTTGACTTTAATCGTATGTTTTTGACAAAGAACATACGAATAATCTCGGATTGGGCCAAAAATTAAAGATTTCAAGGCATTCATCCATATTTCTTATTCATCTGAAATTCCTAGGTATTCTTTCTTTACTCCTGTTTCTTTTGTGTCCTTTTCCCCATCTTCTTCTACTCTTTCTCTTATTTTGTTTTGATTTTCTATTTTGGTTTCATTGTATTTTATTTTTCTTATTTTATCATCTGTGTCCGCATGTTACATTTAGGGTGTGTTTGATTATCAGTTGCGTCCTAGTCTGTATAGTTTGAATTTTTCATGCTTGTTTTGGGCTTAATTTGGTTCCGAGCCATTAGGTTTCTAAATTTGAACATTTGGTTGTCTGGGTTTTTCTTCATATTAATTGGGTCCCAAAGAAATGAGGGTTTGGCAATTCAGAAAGCCCAAGAGGGATTTAATGGGGAATTACAGACCTATATTGGGTCAAATTAACCCATGTTTTGGTCTGGTTCTGGAGAGTAATCAACAAGAGTGTTAAAGAGTAGTTTAGGGGGTATTTAATAAGGGTAATGCTTTACCTAATTAAATAGGGGCTGCTAACAAATGATAGGGGGTGCAATAGCTGAATTAATTAAAAAGCATTAAGTTAAGTGAAAAATTAAAAAATGAAATGGGAATGGATAATGGAAGTTGCACTAATGCCTACTTAAAGGTTGGAATGGATCGGAGAAGGGGACACACAGAAATGAACACTCTGAAAGTCGGAAAATTAAAAAAGTTAAGAAATTCATAGAAAGCCATTGTTCTATTGAAATCCTTCTTTGATTTTTAGTTTTCAATTGCTGAATGTCATTAGCGTTGGTGTTGGTTATTTATTTTAATTCTCTGAATCACTCTGTTGGTTTTAAATTTGTGGAAGATCTCTGAAAACCTGACAATCTGGTGACAAAAATGAGTTGAGACTGTGTATGGAAAAAGCTGGTTTAGTTTTGTTGGGTGGTTCATTGTTCTGTTTATGTTTTCTGAGGAAATCTCACTATTTCATTGCTGAGTGATTGGATCTGGGTGGTTTGCTGTTGCTTACTGCTGTTACTGCCGACCTCTCATTTTTTGTTATTTTGCTTCCCAGGTATTTATTTATTCATGAGCAACAAGTAAACATTGACTATGTGATTCAGGCGGAAATTTGATGAAATGAAAGTCGTGTTTAACTTAGTTTCCCTTCTGTCTCTCTTAATCTTGCTGCTACAATACTCTGTAGTATATTTCTAATTATAAATATCAATTAGGCTTTTTCTTCCATTACTTGTATGTTCTGAATCTATGTATAAGGTTGAGATATTCTGAAACTATGTTTGAAAGTAGGAGTAAGTCTGAATTTGTAATGACTAATGAACAATGGACTCTAGCCACTCATCTCTATTTTTAATTTAATGTTTAGGGTCACAAGTTTTTGCTTAGTGTATGCTGAATATCAGTAGGATTTTAGTCTTGGTGTTTATTTGAATTCATTAAAATGTTATGTGTTTGGCTTATATGTGTATTGACGCTGTTTTTGTGAGAATATTTATTCATTCGGCCACTTCACAAATTGTCATTTATCATTCACATAGATTAAGCCAAGGCTTGAGTAAATTTGAAGTTTCACGACTATTTTGCAAAGTTAGTTCAAAAACTAATTTCAAGCATAATGAACCAGTTTCCTTTTCCACATTAAATGCAGATGCCTTTTCCACTTTTCTTTCACATTAAATTAACTTAAAGTGATCGAGCGGGCTTCACGTAATACATAGTCCCGCCTCTGGGCCAGTTCCTTTAAAAAGAAATCTTGATTTTTAGACCAATGTCAAGGTCAAATCCATTTTCCACGCCCATTGTTAAATAAGGTTTCATGTGTGAATGGATTGGGACAGGCGCAAATAGAATATCACTGGGTGGAAATCCGCATTGCTTTTAAGTGGATCATGATCGTAGTTTAACTGAGGAGAGACATAATAGATGAACGATTAGTTTATGGACCTCAAGATTTTGATCAGATTTTAGACAAATAGATTGGAGGTGAGTTATATTAGATAACATAAATAGTTCATGGCCCTCCAATTATAATTTGAACTCTTTAAATTAGAATTGAGGTGTGTCATGCCAAACAAGAATGACAATTGCATGGCCCTCATTTAAATAACTATATTTTATCCTTAGAATTCGAGGCGTGCCATCTAGTGAAATTTACATGGCCCTCGCAAAGTTGCAAACGCGTAGTTGATTTAGGCGCGTTATTTTAATAACTCATCTTCCTAAACTCGGGTGTGCATTTATGTGACCTAAATCCAAATCTCAACATTAGATAAAATGTGTTGCAGATTGCGGATGTATTTATGTGACGTGGTTCAAAATATATTTTAAATGGCGTTGCAATATTCCTTTAATTAATTAAATAAAAGCAGTTAAAAAGTTAAAATTGCACCATAGGTCTAAAATATTTTAAATCAAATAATTAAGTTGAATATAACAGTTGAGCGACCGTGTTAGAACCACAGAACTCGGGAATGCCTAACACCTTCTCCCAGGTTAACAGAATTCCTTACCCGGATTTCTGATTCGCAGACTGTAATACAGCGTCAATCTTTTCCTCGATTTGGGATTTGAACCGGTGACTTGGGACACCATAAATTATCCCAAGTGGCGACTCTGAATCTTTAAAAACAATCCCGTTTCGACTGTCCTTTAATTGGAAAAACTCCCTTATACCCCTCCGGGTGTAGGTAAAAAAGAAGGTGTGACAGCAGACATTACGAGAACATCGGCTTTATGCTAAGTTCTCGAAGTGTGAATTTTGGCTAGACTCGGTATCATTTCTGGGGCATGTTATTTGCAAAGATGGAATTATGGTAGATCTGAAGAAGACAGAAGCTGTGCAGAAACGGCCCAGACCTACTTCTCATACAAAAATTCACAACCTTTTAGGCTTAGCGGGCTATTACATACATTTTGTGCAGGATTTATCCAGAATAGCAGCACCACTGACCAAGCTAACACAAAAAAATGTAAAGTTCCAGTGGACGAAGGAATATGGGCAAAGCTTTCAGAAACTCAAAACGTGTCTGACAACTGCACCAATATTAGCCTTACCATCAGGTTCTGGAGGATTCTCAGTATTCTGTGATGCCTCGAGGGTGGGATTAGGATGTGTTCTCATGCAAAATAGTCGTGTTATTGCTTATGCTTCTAGACAGTTGAAAAATCACGAGCAAAACTATCCTACACATGATTTGGAGATGGTTGTAGTGGTATTTGCTCCAAAACTTTGGAGACATTATCTATACGGTAAAACTTGTGAGATTTATATTGACCATAAAAGTTTGAAGTATATCTTTCAGTAGAGAGATCTAAATCTTTGGTGCATCGTTCGATAGAACTACTCAAATAATATGATTGTTCTATTTTATATCATCCTGGAAAAGCCAATGTGGTGGCTGATGCATTGAGTAGAAAATCTATGGGGAGCTTGGCATATATAGCTCCTGCAAAGAGACTTTTGGCCAGAGATATTCAGAGACTAGAATATACAGGTATCAGATTTAGTGACGGAAATTTAGAGGCATCGTTGGCTTGTGCTCATGCTAAGTCTTCATTAGTTGAGCGCATTAAGGCCACCCAATATGAGGATAAACGATTATGCAAATACAGAGACGAGGCCTTAGCTGGTAAAAGCAAGGATATGACTGTTCAAAGTGGTGATGTTTTTCAAATGGGTGACAGGCTATGTGTAGCAGACGTAGATGGGTTGAGACATGGTATTCTTAAAGAATCTCACAACATTAAATACACTATACATCATGGATCCACAAAAATGTACCATGACCTGAAGCAATTTTATTGGAGGGAAGGTATGAAGAAAGATGTTGCTAACTTTGTTTCTAGTTGTTTGACTTGTCAGCATGTCAAGGTTGAGCATCAGCGACCCGTAGGACTACTACAACAAATTGATATTCCAGAGTGGAAATGGGAAAGAATTACTATGAATTTTGTCACCGAACTACCACAAACCCTTAGAGGTTATGAATCGGTATGGGTGATTGTAGATCGACTGACGAAATCAGCACACTTTTTGCCGGTGAAGACTACATATGGTGGAGTGAAGTATGCACAGATATTTATGAATGAAATTTTCTGACTTCATGGAGTTCCAGTATCCATCATCTCTGATAGAGGATCACAGTTCACTTCACATTTTTGGAAATATTTTCAAGAAGCATTAGGTACACGAGTAGATCTTAGTACTGCATTTTATCCACAGACAGACGGGCAGTCTGAACGTACTATACAGATCTTGGAGGATATGTTGAGAGCTTGCATTTTTTAGTTTGGAGGTAGCTGGGACGATTATCTACCTTTAGCTAAATTTGCTTATAGCAATAGCTTCCAATCCAGTATTCAAATGGCACCATATGAAGCATTATATGGTAGAAGATGTCGTTCTCCTATTGGATGGTTTGAAGCTGGTGAGACTAACTTATTGGGACCTAACCTAGTACAAGAAACTATGGACAAGTTCCAGTTAATCAGACAGAGATTGCTTGCAGCTCAAAGTAGACAAAAGTCTTATGCTGATAAGAGAAGAAGAGATTTAATGTTCATAAATAGAGACAAAGTGTTCCTACGAGTCTCCCCTATGAAAAGTGTAATGCGGTTTGGGAAAAGAGGCAAGTTGAGCCCCAGGTGTATAGGACTATATGAGATACTAGACCCAGTGGGAGCGGTGACTTATCGGTTGGCACTTCCTCCTGAGTTATCCTTTATTCATCCAGTGTTTTATGTCTCAATGCTAAGAAACTATACCAACTATAGTGTTTTATGATAAGTTGAAGCAATTGTCTAAAGCGCTTGAGACATAAAAACCTCCTGAGTTGAAGCACCAACTATACCGCTTGATGAGAAGTTGTCTAACGAGGAGGAGCCGACGATAATTGTTGATAGAACAGTAAGAAAGTTACGGTCAAAAGAAATTTTGTTCGTTAAAGTTTTATGGAGAAATCATACAGTTGAAGAAGCTACTTGGGAGGTAGAAAAAGATATGTGATCATGCCCAACTCTAGTCCTAAAAAGGATAAGCGGTCGCTGCAAATATTATCCGGTCTAAAAGTCCAGAGTCGAATCCCGCAGAGAACTAAGGCTTAGCTGTATCTGTTTAATATCACCAAGAAGACAAGATTGAACAATTTTCTAAATTATAAAGATTGCGATTTATATTTCTAACTAATTAACTAGAAAATACCATAAAGCAGTAAAATTATCAACTAACAAAACAAAGGGTTGGAGACAATTAAGTAGGTCTAGAGTTATGATTTCCCTCGTCGTTGATTTCCTTGGTTGTATGTTTCTTATAGCGTTGACTTAGTTGCCTCTATCAGCTATGAACTCTCCATCTATCATAAATCTCTATCAAGCAATTATGATAATTTACTAGACGCACTCTCTCCAGGTACGCTAGCTAGATTCGCATTACAGTTCACTTATGTTGCACCCGAGATATCGTTATCTCTAATCCAACCTCTAAACCCTTGGTTGTGACTCTCGCTTATACTCCGGGAGTGATGTTGTTCAGACAACTAACTAAATATGCAAACTCTCTCAAGAAGATACATAATAAATAGAAACAGCTAATTGATGATCCTTTCAATTAACTAAAATCAAAACGTAGTTGAACAAATAGAGATTAACCACCAACTCAAAATTGTATTAATATAACAATCAATTCATCCCCAACGGGTTTCACCAAAACCTTAGATTAAAAGATTTAGCTACTCATAATAGTATGTAAAACTACAATACTAAAAGTCATAACCAACAATGAAAAATAGGAAGAGGAAATAAAAACTCGTAGAAGAATTCCCCGCCTTGCTCCTATTGTGTCTCTTGTTTTTTTTCCTTGTTCTAAACCTTAAAAACTTAATTTCACTCCTTTGAACGAACTAAACCTTTTATAGGTTGAGGGGATTGGTTTTAAACTTCCAAAAGTACCCTTCAAATCTGTTTTTCCGTCTGGACTAGCGCGGCCGTGCTAAGCCAGTGCTAAGGCCGTGCTAGTTGGGGTATATTCTGTCTCCGTCCGTGTCAGGTCCGCAGTTGCACTTTCAATCGCGTTTTTGACCCTTTTCCTTTTGGAATTTGGAAATACGTAAAACATGAACGTTGTATCCCTTTGAGTTACCTTTTCGACCATATATTGTTCAGCCCAAATAGAGTTTTGAGAAAAAAGTTATATCTATTTTACCAGACAGTGCGCAATATGCCTACTCGATTCTTCGTTCGCTCTAACTATCATCTGTTGACCCCCAAACACGTTCCCGGCTTAATTCCTTGAGCTTTTACTCAGACTTCAAATCTCCAAATCACTTGAATTCATTCCATAACATCTACATAGCTCGGAATCACTCCTACAAGGCATAAAACACACAGTTAGCGCAAGACACTAGCGATTAAAGCTCAAACTCAATTAAAGTGCAGTAAATTAGAGTGTAATAAGCGACTAAAATACGTAATTATAGACAATCATCAACACCCCACACTTAAATCATTGCTCGTCCTTGAGCAATCAAACTACACTTTTTATAGACATGACCTTTTTAAACAATTCTCCTAACTCATCACACCAAGAGTATTTAAAATAGACTAAGCACAAAAGGGTAACATCTTCACCTCAAGATTTGACTCACAAGTACCACGCGTTATTCAAAACTCACCCACTACTCTAACATAGAGGTCACTGACATTACCTTTCCTTCATGAATCAAGTGCCCTCACACAACAAAAGAGAGTAGTTCCACACAATAAAATTTAAGAACACTTAGGAACTCAAGATAGAAAGAATTCAGTCACTCTCAGAAATAATATTTATATGCCACAAAAGATGCACCATAAACTTGCCCGTAGTGTATTATTCCACTAATCGAGCTCATTCAATCTAGGATCAATTAGGACTTTATTTGGTTGTAATGTAGGCTACGGGACGGGTAGGATACATTTAGATATAAGAGTGACTACACCTCTCTAAGCACTTTAATACATATACTTTAACATTCAAACCCCGTACTTATGTCACACCAAAACTCCACCTTCACATCAATGTATATTACCCGATACTCTTTTAAGCACAATTACAGCAAGAGTCACCACTTATTAAAGAAATACTTTTTTTTTCACAGCAATACAACTATATTTTGTTTTTCAATTCAAGTGGCTCTTACTTGTTCAAAACAGTGCACCTTTCTCCTCATTTCATTAGTTCTACTCAAAAGCCAAACCAACCACCCCACACTTTAAATTTTACATAAATCATCACAATTCAAGTGCTTATGAGAGGTTAAAAGGTTCAAATAGATAGTCCATTCAAACAATAGGGTAAGACTTGTAATGTGGTTGCCAAAGAAATAGGATTAGAGGCTCAAATGGATTAACTACGATACATAACAATTAGGCGGGTAAAATATACTTATCTGGCTCAACAAAGAAATGCCTATATCACTTCCTAGACTGAACAAAACTACTATTTCGCTTTGCAAACACACGGGGCAAGTTCTAGGCATCAAATTCAATGCACAGTATAACATACAAACCTCACACACACATAGCACATAACTCACTCAGGATTGGATTCATCAAGACACTCTAGTCAAAGCAGTTAAGCAAATTTAAAATCATACAATTTAAGGTACTTATACAAGAGTCAAAAACTGAGCCTAAGCATCACAACCAAAATACTCACTATTCTCAAGGCATAACAAAGTTAAGAGATATTGCTTCAATTCAAAACACAACACAATAACTCCTATTCCTAAAAAAAAGCTAACTACACCCGATTGAAATAAAACCCTTGGAAAAGAACCGTGGCCAAAAGAAAAATCAAGGGGGAGTTA
Organism: Nicotiana glauca; assembly: GCA_026770625.1. Classification (NCBI taxonomy): domain Eukaryota; kingdom Viridiplantae; phylum Streptophyta; class Magnoliopsida; order Solanales; family Solanaceae; genus Nicotiana; species Nicotiana glauca. The sequence goes on along the minus strand of MU679876.1, from coordinate 149,140 downwards.
CTACACTACCTTAAACAAAACAAATTTTTTTTTTGGTATTTTCTTTAGACTTACTTCCCTCAAGAAAACTGTCTAGAAGATCTGTCATCAGGAAAAGTCCAATCTTTAAAAAAAAATTATTTAATGAAACAAACACAGTTAAAGTAGCATGAAAAGTCACCCAGACAATCTCCTCACCCCACACTTAAAATTGCGCATTGTCCCCAATGAACACCCATACATACAAGATGGTAAAAGATACTCCCTGTTATGCCAAAGTCCGAAGCACTAGCAGTTCATGGGGTACTCAGACTTCTCCCAAGCTTGGTCCTTCGTGCGGGTACCTCACACTTAGTTCCAACCATTTGGTTTGTTGTTGCATCCTTCCAATACCTTTGATTTTCATGCTCCTAGAAAATAAAAAATTGACACTACAAAGATAATACAATTAAAAAAAAGTAATAAAGTTGGGTTGCCTCCCAATAAGCGCTTGATTTAACGTCGCGGCACGACGCGAATCACGTTTTGCCTCCACCTTGAGCTTATGAATTGAACCCCAAGTTTTGATTCAAGCTTATGATTATGGTCATGGGGCAGTGGAATGAATCTAACTGGCCTAAGGAAATAATGTAATATTCTGCACTCATTGGCCTTTGTATGAGGTATGTAATCCTGACGTTCTGGCAAGACGAATTCCAGAATATATGCACCGTGTTCCTCATTCCTTGACTCTTCAATTGGTTCGGATGACTCTATTACCATATCATCATCCAAAAATAATGTGGAAAAATGCTTGGAGTGTGGACTAATGCGCTCAAACACATGAACTTCAGGACTTTCAACATCCTCAACATCAATGATACTAGAGTCAACAAAATCTATATCCTCAAAGTCCTTGGTTGGCTCTAGTCTCACTTCTTCAACATTAACACCCTCAAATTGTAGTTGGCTAGGTTGTTGATGTTCTACTATGACCTCCCCTATTAACACCTCAAATCCATGCTCTTCTTGGCTACTATCCTCAATATTGGCTTGTTGAGCATTAAAAGCTCCAACCACTTGACTTAATTGAGCCTCCAACTTGCGAATAGTTGGCTCTTGACTTTCTATGTGCAATTGTTTCTCATTGTTTTGTTCTAGAAAGCACTTTAATATATCCTTGATCTCCTTCAGGTCTGCATCCCCGGGTTCTTTGTTCCTATTAACTTTACAAGAAAAGGTAGAACCATCATAGTAAGGGGTTGGAGGAAATAAAAAAATATAAGCACAACCATGAAGGTGACCATTTTTACCACCACACACATCACACACATTTCACAAATAAGATTGATTTGGTGCACATAACTCGCTCTTAGGAACGTTTTGAAAATTTTACCACGGGTGGTTTCCTTCACAATATGTATGGAGATCAATAGTAGAACTATCTAAACCTAAATTTCCATAATTCCAAGATGTCATGTTTCTCAAATCATTAGTTATAATAAAATAAAAATAAAAATACAAAAAATAAAATAAACAAAATAAAAGTCCAAACTTGAACCCTAGCAATATATACAGCTACAACTACACCGTTAGTTCCCCGGCAACGGCGACAAAATTTGATCACGCCAACTCTAGTCCTAAAAAGGATAAGTGGTCGCTGCAAATATAATCCGGTCTAAAAGTCCGGAATAATCCCACAGAGAACTAAGGCTTAGCTGTATCTGTTTAATATCACCAAGAAGACAGGATTGAACAATTTTCTAAATTATAAAGATTGCGATTTATATTTCTAACTAATTAACTAGCAAATACTACAAAGCAGTAAAATTATCAACTAACGAATCAAAGGGTTGGAGACTAAATTAAGCAGGTCTAGAGTTATGATTTCCCCCGTCGTTGATTTCCTTGGTCGTATGTTTCTTATAGCATTGACTTAGTTGCCTCTATCAATCATGAACTCTCCAGCTATCATAAATCCCTCTCAAGCAATTATGATAATTTACAAGATGCACTCTATCAAGCTATCTAGCTAAATTCGCATTACAGTTCACTTAGATTGCACCCGAGATATCGTTATCTCTAATTCAACCTCTAAACCCTCGGTTATGACTCTCGCATTTACTCCAGGAGTGATGTTGTTCAAACAACTACCTAAATATGCACTCTCTCTCAAGCAGATACATAATAAATAGGAACGGCTAATTGAGGATCCTTTCAATTAACCAAAATCAAAACGTAGTTGAACAAATAGAGATTAACAACCAACTCAAAATTGTATTAATATAACAACCAATTCATCCCCAACGGGTTTTACCAAAACCTTAGATTAAAAGATTTAGCTACTCATAATAGTATGTAAAACTACAATACTAAAAGTCATAACCCACAATGAAAAATAGAAAGAGGAAATAAAAACTCGTAGAAGAATTCTCCGCCTTGCTCCTATTGTGTCTCTTGTTTTTTTCCTTGTTCTAAACCCTAAAAACTTAATTTCGCTCCTTTGGACGAACTAAACCTTTTATAGGTTGAAGGGATTGGTCTTGAACTTCCAGAAGTACCCTTCAGATCTGTTTTTCCGTCTGGACTGGCGCGGCCGCGCTAAGACCGCGCTGGTTGGTTTATATTATGTCTTCGTCCGCGTCAGGTCCATAATTGCAGTTTCAATCGCGTTTTTGACCCTGTTCCATTTAAAATTTCGCAAAACATAAAACATGAAAGTTGTAGCCTTTTGAGTTAACTTTCGAACCATATATTGTTCAGCCCAAATGAAATTTTGAGTAAAACGTTATATCCATTTTACTAGACAGTGCGCGATATACTTACTCGATTCTTCGTTCGCTCTAACTATCATCCGTTGACCCCCAAACACGATCCCGGCTTAATTCCTTGAGCTTTTACTCAGACCTCAAAGCTCAAAACCACTTAAATTCATTCCATAACATCTGCGTTGCTCGGAATCACTCCTACAAGGCATAAAACACACAGTTAGCGCAAGACACTAACGATTAAAGCTCAAACTCAATTAAAGTGCAGTAAATTAGAGTGTAATAAGCGACTAAATTACGTAATTATAGCCTATCATCAATATGCAAGCGAAGTATCCCCATTTATTTCAGTCTATAGGTACGTACTTGAGTTAAATTCGGAGACTGAATTTCATAAGGTAGGGAGGATGTAATACCCCCAATACTTTAAATGAGGACATATAGGATATTTAGTAAACAATTTAAGTTTGAAAAAAAATTGGAAAAAAATTAAGAATTTAAAACCAAAAAGGGTCGAAGCCATAACAATACATCTGCCCCAAATAATTAAAAAGGGGTAAATTAGGTCTTCAATAATAGAGAAAGAACAACAACAAAAAAAGAGAAGAGAATAGATCAGAAAAACTGAACTAACGTGAAGGAGCCCTAGAAAGATTTATTGCGGCTATCACAATTGGAAGGATTTTGGGGAGAAAAAATCATAACGAGGTACATAAAATTCATACTTGTATTTTTGTATTGCTTAGCTAATGAATATACAGTAATGAGGGGAATCTTTTGGGGATGAGCTAGTTATATAAATCGGGTATTTGTAAGATTTTTCCTAACCGGGTGTATTACATTGAATCTATAGAAAGTAGATAATTTTTCTACCTTTATAATGATTAGATCATGATTAGATAACAATGATTATGCAAAGGAATGAATTAATGAATTTAAAATGAGAATAGATTATGCATTGCATATCGAAACCGATTCTGGCAGTACCAAATTCTTATTTTTGGTGCCAAACGTATGGCATATGGCAATTTAATCATGATTTTCATGGTTAGGAGTAATAATATTCAATAGTTGGTTATAGAGTTGGGATACCGAAATGGGTCTTGATATTCCAAGTAGAATAAGAGGGAGTTGTTGGGTTATTATAAGTCGACGAATTAAGAGCCAAATACGAAACTCTGAGGGTTGGCTATGAATTAACCCAAACATAGAAATTAATATACGATCTATATTATGTAATTATAGATTGATTGAAGAAAGTTGTATGAATTGCTCGAGGTGAACCATTTGGTATTTCGGCACGAGTACTGTGAGTAGTAATCTTACCACAATTTGTATTTTCATAACCTGCATGGTTTATATATAATTTCTAAAATAAATGTGTTAACGATGCTTTAAAATTGCATGTGGTAGAAGTCCTTTACTTGATATGGTAACGAACAGTTTACTTGAGATGTTTACCAGTTAATCTAGACGTTATATCGTTACCGAATTTTCCTCGAGTAGGGACTACCGTTATATTTGACTTTTTGCGAAGAAGTACGCAGTTATACCGATTACATGATCCGTTCATTGAAACCTCCCAAATATGAATATTGATATTATACAGTGGTTACCGAGTTTATTATTGAATTGTACTTGTATTATACTACAAGAAAAACATGATGAGACTGAAAATTATTTGTAGTTTCTGAAAGGGCAATTTATGTTGTTTTCTGTTTGATATACTAGCATATTTTCTGACTTGTACCCAAATTAAAAATGGTTGTGGTTAAGTGTTATTACTCACTGAGCTAGTGACTCATTCCTCGCTAATTTTTTAACAGAGACAGCAGTTGACGCAGGCAAGAACTTCGTTAGTTAGAGCGCACAGGTTGATATTTCTCGGTGAGTCGCGCACTTGTTCGCGTGGGCAGGGATTACTTATTGTTATGGTCTTTTCTTTGAATTCTTAGAGTCTCTCCATAGTTATTCTTTTAGTGTCATAAGTATTATTTTGCTATTAGTCTTATGTCGCGTATCGTTCCTTATTATCAAAGTCGGAGATAAATTAGTATTTTTGGTTGTTAATGGGTTGTTCAGTAACGGTGAAGACTATTTTGGTTAATTGATAAGTTATCGATTGTTTAAATTTCTATTAGGATGTTTGGTTGCTGATTTGATACGGGAAAATTTTTTGGATAGTCCAAAAATAGGGGAAACCCTGTCCGATTTTCTGTAAATTACCGATGAGGCTTACTTGGGAGCACTTTCTCCTAAGCGCCGGTCATAATCCTAAATTGGGTCGTGACAAAAGGAGGAAGCTTCCTCCTAGCATCCACACCAACTCTTTCCACCAAATCTTTCAATTGGCATGCCATTGTTGACTAAACATAAACCAACAACTCTTTCCACCAACTCTTCCAATTGGCATGCCATTATTGACTAAACATAAACCAACATTTTCAATCTCCACCTTGGTTTGCGTTTAGAGCGTGCGTGTGAACAACTCTGGCCAAAACTTCTAAGCTTACTGGGCAACCCCGTTGTAAGAAACAAGAAGAATCAAACCATTGTTGAACATACTACCTCAACCTAACAATTGTTCTCTTTGGAGTTGCATCAGTTGATGCATACCCTCACCAATTCCTTGCATTGTGCAAACTTAACGAGCGGGACTATCTTGATCAACATGTCTGTAGCATTAGCATCTGTGATAACCTTTACGACCTTGATAGTTCCCTCTTCAACAACATCTCGAATAAAATAAAATCTGACATCAATGTGTTTAGTGCGCTCATGAAATCTCTAATTTTTCATTAGATGAATAGCACTCTGACTATCACATCTAAGAATTGATTCCAGCTGAACCAAACTCAATTCCGCTACTAAACCTTTTAACCAGATAGCTTCCTTCATCACCTCCGTTGCTGCCATGTATTCTGCTTCTGTCGTGGACAAAGCGACAATCGACTACAGAGTCGACTTGTAACTAACGGCACTGCCAACGAGGGTAAAGATGTATCCAGTTGTGGACCTTCTTCTGTCAAGATCTCCTGCATAGTCAGAATCCATATAACCGAGAATTAAAATACCTCAACCACTTTTTCGAAAGGTCAGACCAACAGTAGAAGCTCATTTGAGATATCTCAATATCCACTTGACAGCTTCCTAATGCCTCTTTCCTGGGCTGAACATGTATCTACTTACCACACTTACAAATTGAGCAATATCTAGACGTGTGCATACCATAGCATACATAATACTACCAACTGCACTGGCATAAGAAATCTTTGACATATACTCCATCTCATCCTCGAACTGAGGCATTTGTAACTCTGAAAGTTTAAAATGAGAGCTAATAGTGTACTTACAGGCTTGCACGTATGCATATTGAATCTCTTGAGAACCCTTTCAATATACCTCTTCTGAGAAAGATGTACAACATCGCCTTCTTTTGAAATATGCATACCAAGGATTTTCTTTGCACCTCCTAAATCTTTCATGTCAAATTCCTTACTCAACTGTTTCTTCAAAGCATTTATCTCTGTAATGTTGTTAGCAGCAATAAGCATATCATCAACATACAATAATAAATAAATTATTGAGTTACCAAACATCTTCTTGTGATACACACAGCTATCAAATGCACTCCTTCAGAATTCATGTATAGTCATGAATGCATCAAACCTCTTGTACTACTGTCTAGGGGATTGCTTCAAACCATACAAATACTTCTTTAGTTGCCATACGTGATCTTCTTTTCCCTCAGCTAGGAAACCTTCAGGCTGTCTTTTCTAGATCATCGTGTAAGAAATCAGTTTTGACATCAAGTTGTTGAAGCTCCAAGTCAAATTGTGGAACCAATGCTAGTAGCACGCGAATTGAGCTATGCTTCACGACTGGAGAGAAAATCTCATTGTAGTCAATTCCCTCCTTCTGACTGAAACCTTTTGCAACCAATCTCGCCTTAAACCTAGTATCTTTGACTTTAGTGATTCCCTCTTTCTTTCGGTAGATCCACTTGCATCCAAATGTCCTCTTCCCCTTTTGTCTTTTCACTAAGACCCATGTCTGATTCTGGTGAAGAGACTTTATCTCTTCAGTCATGGCTAACCGCCATTGTACAATATCCTTGCAAGAAGTTGCTTCAATATACGAGAAGGGCTCTAAATCCTTAATCTCTTCTTGTACAGCTACGAATGCATATGCAATCAATTTTGCTTGATCTATAAGGCATTCCAGTTCTTGTGTATGCCTCTCCTTCCTCCCCTTCACAATTGGGTATGGTTCGTTGACAGCAAGTTCTTCAAGGTCTACATCTTCTGGTTCATTTTTAACCTGAGTCTCTTGATCCTTTTCCTTGGCAAGCTCCACCGGAAGCTCCACTTGCTCGTCGTTCTTGTTTCCTGAAAACTCTAAGGAAACTTTACGGGATCAAGTATAGAGGATTCATCGAAGGTGACATCTCTACTAACTATAAATTTGAGTAAAGACAAACACAAAGTTTGTACCATTTTACTCCATCCACATACCTTACGAATATGGCCTTCTTAGACCTTGGTTCAAGCTTTCCTTCATTAATGTGATAATAAGCTGGACATCCAAATACTCGTAAGTATGAATAGTTAGAGGGTTCACCTGACCATACCCCATTCGGAGTCTTAAAGTCAATTGCTAATGCTGGAGATCGATTGACAATATGAGCAGCAGTGTGAACTGCTTCAGCCCAAAATACTTTGAACATTTTGGCTTGTATGAGCATACAACGAGCCTTTTCAAGAAGAGTTCTGTTCATTCTCTTGGCAACTCCATTCTTCTGTGGGGTATGCCTGACAGTCCTATGTCTTGAGATCCCATGAATCTTGTATAATTCATTAAACTCTTTATTGCAAAACTCCAAGCTATTGTCTGTGCGAAGATACTTGATTTTCCAATCTATTTGATTTTCAACCAAAATCTTCCACTCTTTAACTGCTTCAAAAGCATCACTTTTGGCCTTCAAAAAATTAACCCAAACCTTTCGTGAGAAATCATCAATAAAAGTGAGAAGATACCTCTTTCCGCCCTTCGATGAAAGTTTAGAGGGACCCCATAAATCTGAATGGAGGTAGTCTAGCACTCCTCTTGTCTTGTGTTTTCCAGTTCTGAAGCTGACCTTCTTCTGCTTCCCTAGAACGCAGTGCTCACAGAAGTCAAGTGTGCTGATCTTCTCACCTTCCAAAAGGTTACGATTGCTCAACATCTCCAGTCCACGTGCACTTATATGACCCAATCTCATGTGCCATAGTCTTGTTTTTTAACATTAGATAACTAAACTGTAGATGCATTTGCAGAGCCAACAATGGTGCTTTCGGCCAATGTGTAAAGTCCGTTCTCCAGCTTGCCTTTCAGCATGACTAAAGAACCTTTAGTCACCTTCATAGTTCCTGCTTCGCTCATGTACCTGTAGCTTTGTTCATCTAGAGTACCCAAGGAGATCAAATTCTTCTTCAGATCAGGAACATGACAGACTTGTATAATAATCCTCATGACACTATCATGGCAGCGAACTCGAACTAAGCCAATGCCAACTATTGCACAAGTTGTATTATTGCCCATTACTACGGTTCCTCCACTTTTCTCATAGGTGCTAAACCAGTCTTTTCGGAACGTCATATGCAGAGTACAAGCAGAGTCTAACACCCATTTGTTTCCGTAATTACTATTATTACACGATGTTGTTAGTACGTAATCATTATCAAAATCATATACATGTTCAACTGTAGATGCACTCACCTTTTCCTTAGACTTTGACATTGGGAAATCTCATTCAAAGTGCCCCTTCTTGCCACAACCCCAACACTCTGTATTTTTCTTGTTCATACGAGACTTTGATTTGTGCTTTGATTTGCTCTTTCCCTATTAGCTAGTCCGGCCTCTCACAAAGAGCCCGCTTGTCTGTTCATCTCTATTTCCTTCAATGTGCCTCCGCACATCACTAAAGTTAAGTGCATGCCGCACTTGCTCAAGCTTGATAGGATCCTTGCTATACATCATTGAATTCTCAATATCACAATATCCTGAAGTCAATGAAAATAGCAAAGCACATGCAAGCGTCTCCTCCTACCTTTTAATTCATGCAATCTGTAAGTCCATGACAAGTTTATTGAATGCATCTAAATGATCTTGTAATGAAGTACCTGACCCGTCTTAAATGTGTGAAGACGTCGTTGTAACAACATTCTTGTTGTCACTGATTGGTCTTGGTATAGCCCTTCTAGCTTTTCCCATAACTGTTTAGTCGTCTCTTCGGTACTGGTACTCACTTCACAAAGCACGTTAGGTGCAAGGGATAGTTGGATTGCACTTAATGCATCCCCTTCAATCGTTTCTTTGTTTGGAGCTGATATATCCGTAGGATACTTTCCGTAAATAGTATGGATTGAACCTTCCCTCCGCAATAACGCCATCATCTGGATCTTCCATATATTGAAGTTGTTGCGTCCACTGAATCTATCAATTTCAAACTTCATGGAACTCATCTTTGCTTTTTCTTCCTCCTTGGATCGTTAAAGAATCTTGTCGCTCTAATACCAATTGTTAGCAGAAACGTAAAAGAAAGAACACAAGATTTAACGTGGTTCGGATGAAAATAATCCTACGTCCACCAGAGAACAATTGCTTTTCTATTATTAACAAAGGAAGGGGAGATTTCCCAATTACATTTAAGATAATTTCTCTCTTAACTCTCTAGTCACTACATTGTATTGTATTATTTTTGGGATGGTTTCTACAAACGAAGGAATGAATCTATTTATAGAGCTAAAGACCTTCTCTTGATATCATTGGTGACATCAAACTACCTCCTCTTGATATCATGGGTGACATCAAAGGAGAAATCTTCCTCCTAGTATCCACACCAGCTCTTTCCACCAACTCTTCCAATTGACATGCCATTGTTTACTAAACATAAACCATCAACTCTTTCCGCCAACTCTTCCAATTGGTATGCCATTATTGACTAAACATAAACCAACATTTTTAGAATCACTATATTGTCTCCCTTGCTGGGATATTGTTGTTGTTTTGGTGTTGTCCCTTGCCAGGACTTGTTGTTGAATTATTGTTCCCTTGACGGAATTTTTGTTATAATTTCAATTATTTCCTCGCCTTATTGTTTGTGATTGTTGTTTGGGTGAGGAAGAGAGTTAAAGCACGAAGGGTGATATTTGAGATATGTTGTTTCTTTCATTTCCCATTGTCTTTCTATTCTAAGTTGTTGTTTCCCCCGCAGCATGTTACCCCTCCCATAATTGACTGTATTTTACTATTCTTTTTTCCACTGTATATAGTTGAATTGCACAAGATTTTTTAGTAGTCTGGTCCTATCCTCGTCAAAACTTCATTGAGGTTAAGATAGGCACTTACCATCATATGGGGTCAGTTTTGCTGATACTACATTCTGCACTATGTGCAGATCCCGAAGTAGCTTTTGGACCGTAGATTGGGTGGCTACTTCAGTCCACGTGGAGACCCAAGGTAGACCTACAGGCATCCGCAATCCCTGGCGTCTCCCTCTATCCCTTTATTCCTATTTCATTTCCTTAATTCATAAATAGAGTATTGTTTATTTTTTAGACTGCGTGTGTAGTATTCTTAGATTGTTTGTGAAACTATGACACCAGTTCTGGGTAGTTGAGGCTCAAACAGTTGTTTTGGATACATGTTCAGATATTCTATTGCTTTCTTACGCCTATATTCAATTTTTTGTTGTTTTCACATTATTGCTTTTTAATTGTTAAATAGTATAAAATGGGTAAAAAGGCAATTTGTTAAATATTTGCCTTGCCTAGCTCACATTAGTAGGCTCCATGACGACTCTCGAGGGTGAGAAATCGGTGTCGTGACAAGTATGTATTAGAGCTCTAGGTTACATAGGTCTCACAGTTCATAGACAAGCTTAGTAGAGTCTGAGAGATCGGTACAAAGATGTCTGTATTTATCCCCCAGATGCTATAGAGTTAGGAAAATTTCACATCTATTCTTTCTTGTCGTGCGGTTTGGTTTCTCAATGCCGATTGAATTTCAATTCTGTTCTCTCATAAATGCCGAGAATGCGCACTTTCTTATCTCCTGACCAGCATCCCGAGCCCCTAGCAATAGCTCCCATGAGGGTCAGAGGGCAAGGACGAGGCCGTGCTAGAGGCCGAGGTAGGGGCATAGCTCAGCCTAGAGCAGCAGCACCAGCAGCGGAGCCTCAGGTTGACTTTGATGATGAGGTTTCGGCCCCAGTAGTTTCGGTGGGCCCAACTCATGTCCCAGAGTGGTATATTGCTACCCTAGTACTCCAAGATGCTCTGGTCCATCTAGTGGGCCATATGGAGAGTGTCGCCAGGGCAGGCTTGCTTTCTATAGCACCAGCTGTCTCTTAGGCTAGAGGAGTAGCCTAGACTCCTGCTACTCGCACTCCGGAGAAGGTAGCTCCCCAGTTTCAGACTCTAGCAGTTCATCCAGTTGGAGCAGTTCAACCTGGTGTGGTAGCTCAAACCGGTGATGGAGCAGCTATATCTTCTGATGCTTTGTGGAGATTGGATAGGTTCACCAAGCTCTTCACTACTACTTTCAGCGGTGTATCTTCTGAGGATCCCCAGGATTATCTAGACAGCTGTCATGAGGTTCTCAGGAACATGGAGATAGTGGAGACCAATGGGGTCTATTTTGCTACTTTTTGCTTGTCTGGATCTGCCAAGACTTGGTGGAGAGATTATTGCTAGGCTAGACCAGCTGGATGACCGGCTTTGACTTGGGAGTAGTTTACTCAGCTATTTATGGAGAAGTTTATCCCTATCACTCAGAGAGAGGCCTATCGCAGGCAGTTTGAGCGTCTCCAGTAAGGTTCTATGACCGTTACTAAGTATGAGACCGGATTCATCGACTTGGCTCGTCATGCTCTTATCATACTTCCCACCGAGAGAGAGAGAGAGAGAGAGAGAGGGTGAGGAGGTTCATTGAGGGGCTTATTCAGCTGATTCGACTTCAGGTGGCAAGGGAGACTAGGAGTGAGATTTCCTTCCAGGAGGCGGCCAATGTGGCTAGGAGAGTGGAGATGGTTCTATCGCAAGGAGGTGGTCATGGTTCGGACATGAGGCCTCGTCATTCAGGTAGATTTAGAGGCGCCTCGTCTAGAGGTAGGAATTCATATAGTAGAGGCCATCTTCCTAAGCCTTATCAGTCAACACTTCAGGTTTCTCACGGTACTTCAGGTGGCCATGATTCTCATATGCAGTATTCGGATAAGTAGTCCTATAGTGCACCACTAGCTCCTATTAGTGCACCGCCGCTTTAGAGTTTTTGGGATGGTCATTCAGGTCGTCAGGGCCGGCAATCTCAATAGTCGAGGGCTTGTTACACTTGTGGAGATATGGGTCACATTGCTAGGTTTTGCCCTCGAGCACCAAGTAGCTCTCAGCATCAGGGTTCCCGTGCCATGGTTTAGGCACCGAGTGTTCCACAGCCCGCCCAGCCAGCTAGAGGTAGGGGTAGAGGTGCTAGAGGCATAGGTAGAGGTATTAGAGATGGAGCTCAGGCCGCTAGAGGTGGAGGCCAGCCAGCAGCAAGCCATCCCAGAGATGTAGTTCAGGGTGGTGGGGCCCAGCCTCGATGTTATGCTCTTCCAGCCAGGCCCGAGACTGAGGCTTCCGATGCAAATATTATAGTTACTGTTCTGGTTTCTAGCAGAGATGCTTCAGTTTTATTTGATTTAGGGTCAACATACTCCTATGTGGTCTTATTTTACACCGTATTTGGTCATGCCTAGTGATTTTTTGAGTTCTCATGTTTATGTTTCTACCCCGGTGGGTGATTGTATTATGGTAGATTGAGTCCATCGTTCATGTATAGTTGTGATTGGAGGTCTTGAGACTCGTGTATGGACCGGTTATTACCTTACCATGCTATCTTGGACTGTCATACCGAGACTGTGACCTTAGCCTTGTCGGGTTTACCTCTTTTAGAGTGGAGAGGGACTCCTGGTCATTCTACCCGCAGTGTTATCTCATATATGAAGCGGTGTATTGTCGAGAAGGGGTGTTTGGCATATTTAACCTATGTCCGTGATTCCAGTGTTGAGGTCCCTTCTATTGATTTTGTGCCCGTTGTTCATGAGTTTTCTGAGGTATTCCTTTCAGACCTGCCGAGTATGACACCCGACAAGGATATTGACTTTTGCATTGATTTGGCCCCGAGAACTCAGCCCATTTCTATCCTATATCGTATAGCCTCGCCTGAGTTGAAAGAGTTGAAGGATCAGTTTCAAGACTTGCTTAAAAAGAGTTTCATTAGACCCAGTGTTTCACCTTGGGTGCGCCGGTGTTGTTTGTTAAGAATAAGGACGGATCGATGCGAATGTGTATAGATTATCGGCAATTGAACAAGGTTACAATCAAGAATAAGTATCCGCTGCCGAGGATTGAAGATTTGTTTGATCAGCTTTAGGGTGCCAAGGTATTTTCAAAGATTGACTTGAGATCTAGCTACCATCAGTTAAGGATTAGGGCATCCAATGACCCTAAGATAGCTTTCCGTACTCGGTACGGGCATTACGAGTTCTTGGTGATGTCATTCGGGTTGACAAATGCCCCAACAGCTTTTATGGATTTGATGAACCGAGTGTTCAAGCCTTACTTGGATTTGTTCGTGATAGGCTTCATTGATGATATTTTGATCTATTCCCGCAGCCGAGAGGAGCATGATCAGCATCTTAGAGTGGTTCTTCAAACTTTGAGAGCGAGTCAGTTGTATGTCAAGTTTTCGAAGTGTGAGTTCTAGTTGAGTTCAGTTGAATTTTTGGCTCATGTTGTATCAGTAGAGGGTATTCAAGTCGATCCGAAGAAGATAGAAGCAGTAAAAGACTGGCCTAGACCAGTATCAGCTATAGAGATTCGGAGTTTCTTGGGATTGGCAAGGTATTATCATCAGTTTAAGAAGGGGTTTTCATTTATCGTAGCCCCGGTGACCAGGTTGACCCAGAAGGGTGCCCCATTCAGGTGGTCAGACGAGTGTGAGGCGAGCTTTCAGAAGCTGAAGACAGCCCTGACTACGGCATCGGTGTTGGTTTTGCCCACAGGTTCAGGGCCATATACAGTTTATTGTGATGCATCTCGTATTGGACTTTGTTCAGTGTTGATGAAGGATGTCAAGGTCATTGCCTATGCTTCGTGGCAATTGAAAATTCACATGAAGAATTATCTGGTCCGTGATTTGGAGTTAGCAGTCATTATTCATGCGTGGAAGATCTGGAGGCATTATCTGTATGGCGTGGTGGGTGAGATGTTCACCGGCCACAAGAGTTTACAGTATTTGATCAAGTAGAGGGAGCAAAACTTGAGGCAGAGAAGGTGGTTGGAGTTGTTGAAAGACTATGATATCACCATCTTTTATCATCCGGGGAAAGCCATTGTGGTGCTCGATGCTTTAGGTAGGAAGTCAGCCAGTATGGACAGTCTTGCTTATATTTCGGTCGGTGAGAGGCCGCTTGCTTTGGATGTTCAGGCTTTGGCCAATCAGTTTGTGAGGTTGGATGTTTCTGAGCCCAGCCGCATGTTAGCTTGCACAGTCGCTCATTCTTTATTAATGGAACGTATCCGAGATCGGAAGTACGATGATCCTTATTTGTGTGTCCTCAGAGACACGGTGCGACACTGAGGTGCCAAGTAGGTTACCTTAGGAGATGATGCAGTTCTGAGATTGCAGGGTCGAGTTTGTGTGCCTAATGTGGATGGGCTTCGAGAGTTGATTTTAGAGGAGGCCCATAGCTCCCGGTACTCTATTCATCCCGGCGCCGTGAAGATGTACCAGGATTTGCGGCAGCATTATTGGTGGAGAAGAATGAAGAAGGATATCGTTGCATATGTGGCTCGGTGTCTGAACTGTCAGCAGGTTAAGTACAAGCATCAGAAGCCTGACAGTTTGTTCCAGACGATTGAGATTCCTGAGTGGAAGTGGGAGCGTATCACTATGGACTTCGTTGTTAGACTCCCATGGACTCAGAGAAAGTTCTATACAGTGTGGTTTATTGTAGATAGGCTGACCAAGTCAGCACATTTCATTCCTGTGGCAGTCTCCTATTCTTCTGAGAGGTTAGCTGAGATCTATATCCGGGAGATTGTTCATCCTCATGGTGTGCCTATGTCTATCATTTCAGACCGAGGTACGCAGTTTACCACACATTTTTGTAGGGCAGTACAATGAGAGTTAGGCACCCGGTTTGAGTTGAACACAGTGTTTCATCCTCAGACGGACGGGCAGTCCGAGCGGATTATTCAGATTTTGGAGGATACGCGTCAAGCTTGTGTCATTGACTTTGGAGGCTCGTGGGATCAATTTTTGCCTTTAGCAGAGTTTTCCTACAACAACAACTACCAGTCTAATATCTAGATGGCTCTATATGAGGCTTTGTATAATAGGCGGTGTCGGTCACTGGTTGGATGGTTTGAGCCGGGAGAGGCTCGGTTGTTGGGCACGGATCTAGTACAGGATGCATTGGACAAGATTAGGATCATTCAGGATAGGCTTTGTACAGCTCAGTCCAGGCAAAAGAGCTATGCCGACTGCAAGGTTCGAGATTTATCTTTCATGGTCGGTGAGCGGGTATTGCTTCAAGTATCGCAAATGAAGGGCGTAATGATATTTGCGAAGAAGGGCAAGCTTAGACCTAGGTTCATTGGCCCGTTTGAGATTCTTGATCGAGTGGGAGAGGTGGCTTACAAACTTTTGTTGCCGCCGACCTTATCAGTCATGCATCCAGTGTTTCATGTGTCCATGCTTCGGAAGTATCACGGCGATCCATCCCACATATTAGATTTCAGCACTGTCCAGTTGGACAAGGACTTGTCTTATGAGGAGAAGCCGGTAGCTATTCTAGACCAACAGGTTCGTCAGTTGAGATCGAAGAGTTTTCCTTCTGCTCGTGTTCAGTGGAGAGGTTAGCCTGCTAAGGCATCGACTTGGGAGTCCGATATGCAGAGCCGTTATCCCCATCTTTTCCCCAACTCAGTTACTTTCTTCTTATGTCCGTTCGAGGACGAACAGTTTTTTTAGAGGTGGAGAATGTGATGACACCTTGTTTTAAAAGTAAATTCTACGTTCCAAGGCCTTAAAAACCTCTTTTCGTCTCACCGCAATTTGCATGTACAGTCCGGGCGCATAGCCGGAAAGCATATACGTGAAAATTTTGGCCCAAGAATAGGTGAAGTTTTGAAGATTGACAAAAGAACTCAATCATGGACCAGTTCCATCTTGTGAAGCATAGTCAGGATTAACCTATACATGTGAGATGCACGTGAAGGAGATAAGACCTACTAATCAAGCAGCAATATCTCCTGATCTGATCGAAAAGGTTGCATATTAGATAAGGGGAGAAAGTCTCCTTATATTAAGAGAACACAATCTAGGATGAAGACAGTGTTAGAGTTTGATATTATCATGAACTCTTCCACGATAGAAGAGCAACAATTGAGTCCCAATCAAACTCTGATTACTAACCTATTAAATGTTAGTGTTGTTCTCTTTTACAGGTAATGCACATACGCAGAAGTTAAACTAAATTGAGAGCAAAAGAGCAAGTCGAATTTGCAAGTAATTTATGTGTGATTTGAGTGTGCACTCCTGAAGCTACTTGAATGAGATAGAAGAACCAGTTCCATTGTTTCTATCTTTTATTCTAGTTCAATTGTAGTAGGTGGTTTAAAATTTTACCTTTCAGCTTTCATATAACCAATTGTATTAGGTACCTGGAGTGTTCAAGTTATAGCTAACTTGAAGTTGTCGCAACAGTTGAGGTTATGTGCTACAACGGGATTAGATTTAATCCTTAGGTTTACAAAAGGTTTTTGTAAATGCTGTTTTGGCTCAGTGATTTTAGTAGAAGTTTGGGAAAATCCTACTGAGTAGCAGGTCGTGGTTTTTTCACCTTTTGAGTCAGGTGTTTTCAATGTAAAAATCTCTGTGTGCTTTATTTTCTGTATTTATTATTCCACAAACAGTAGTAGTTGGAACACCTAGAAGAACCAGGTTCTTCTATAGTTCAGATAAGCAGAAATTGGGTACCACACAAACCCCCCCCCCCCTCTTGTGTGGTATTTGACGCTAAAAACATTAGAAATTTGTGAAATGGTGAATTTTGACTTTAAAATGAATTAATTTTTCTTCAGTCAACATTTTAGGTAAACGGACCCGGGCCCGTAATTTACCGATCCTAGAGGGTCCGTAGCAAAATATAGGACTTAGGCATATGCCCGAAATCGAATTCCGAGGTGAATTTTTAGAAAATTATTTTCTGAAACTATTTATGAGTTTTGGAAATGAAATATGATTAAAACTTGATGGTTTAGGACTGCATTTTGATTACGGTGCCCGGTACATGTCTTATATATGATTTAAGATAAGTCTATGAGATTTGATAAGAAACAGACTTGAAACGACGTGAATCGGATCGTATTTGAGAAAATTGAAAATTTTGAAGTTCTTAAGAAATTTCATGATTTTGATGCTAAATTCATAGTTGTTGATGTTATTTGAGTGATTTGAATGCACGAGCAAGTCCATATAATATTTTTAGATTGGTTTGCATGTTTGGTTTGGAGCCCCGAGGGCTCGGGTGAATTTTCGGATAGGCCACGGGGTGAAATTGGACTTATGATCAAGTGCTGGTATCTGGTATTTTTGCCCAGGCCTCTGGTCACGCAATTACGAGACCAGGCTTCGCAATTGCGAAGTTCTCAGGCTTGGTAATTGCGATCCAAGCTTCGCAAATGCGAACCAAGCCTTGTCTGGCCCTTTTTTGCAAATGCAAAAGATTGGTGGGAATTGCAAAGTCCCTCTTTCGCTAATGCGACAGGTTTTTCGCAAATGCAACGGTGACCGAGATTTCATTTGGTCGCAAATGCGACAAAAGCTTCGCATTTGCGAAGTAAACAGGTTTTGAAGGGGTTCGCAAATGTGAACCCTGATCGCAATTGCGACATCAAACACCTGTAACTTCATAACTTAGACGCATTTCAACCATTTTTCACACTCTTTTAAGATCAAAACACCGTAAGACGATTTTTCAAAGGCAACTTCTTCTCCAAATTGATTGTATGTCAATTTTAACTCATTTTCTTCAATCATTAACATCTTTCACATAATTTCAACTCAAAATCAATGATTTTCATGGGGGGAAATTGGGTGTTTTGGATAGAACCCAGATTTTTTTAAAAATTGGAGATTTGGACCTCAATTTGAGGTCCTATTTCAAAACAAATTATATATTTGGGTTCGTGGGGAAATGGGTAATCGGGTTTTGACCATGTGGGCCCGGGGGAAATTTTTTATTTTTGGGTAAAACTTTAGAAAACTTATTTTCATGCATTGGAATTGATTTATTTAGCGTTTATTGATGTAATTAAGTAACTTGTGGCTAGATACGAACGAATTGGTGGTGGAATCAAGGGGTAAAACAATAGTTGATACGTGAATTATGTTCGTGGCATCTAGGTAAGTATTTGGTCTAACCTTAGCTTGAGGGATTAGGAGTCGAGTCCTATTTGCTATGTGGTATTTGTTGAGTACGGCATATAGGCATGGTGACGAGTATCTATATGTTGGTGTCAAGCATGCCCTTGAGTCTTATATTGTGATTATTATGACTTCGTTGTATTGTTCATGCTTTGGTGATGATTTCTATTGTTGGGCAAGGTTTGTGGAAATAATTGTGGCATTGGAATATTGAGGAGCGTTAGCTCAAGTCGTATAATGAAATGTGAAAGTGTAAAAGGTAAATTGAACCTTTTAGAGCATTGGCTCAAGTTGTAAAGTGAGTTGTGAAGAAAAAGTAAAAAAAAAGAGAGAAAAAAATCACTATATTGTCTCCCTTTCCGGGATATTGTTGTTGTTTTGGTGTTGTCCCTTGCTGGGACTTGTTGTTGAATTATTGTTCCCTTGCCGGGATTCTTGTTGTAATTTCATTTATTTCCTCGCCCTATTTTTTGTGATTGTTGTTTGGGTGAGGAAGAGAGTTAAAGCACAAAGGATGATGTGCGTGTATGATTTGTGAGAAAAGAGTGTAAAGCACGAAGGGTGATGTCATGCCACACGATGTACCATTCCGTGCCGATTATATTGATTATATGGTGAGGACGAGAGTAAAAGCACGAAGGGTGATGTCGTGCACAGTTTCACTACTTTATTGTTTTGGTGAAGTCGAAAGTAAAAGTACGAAGGGTGGTGCCGTGCACTTATTGATTTCGGATTCTGTGTTGATATTTGAGATATGTTGTTTCTTTCATTTCCCGTTGTCTTTCTATTTTAAGTTGATGTTTCCCCCGCAGCATGTTACCCCTCTCATACTTGACTGTATTTTACTGTTCTTCTTTCCGTTGTATATGGTTAAATTGCACAGGATTATTTGATAGTCTGGTCCTAGCCTCGTCACTACTTTGCCGAGGTTAGGCTAGGCGCTTACCAGCACATAGGGTCGGTTGTGCTGATAGTACACTCTACACTATGTGCAGATCCCAGAGCAGCTTTTGGACCGTAGATTGGGTGGCTACCTTCAGTCCATGTGGAGACCAAAGGTAGACCTGCAGGTGTCCGCAGGCCTTGGAGTCTCCCTCTATCCCTTTATTCTTGTTTCATTTCCTTAATTCAGAAACGGTGTATCGTTTATTTTTCAGACTGTGTATACTATTCTTAGATCGTTTGTGAAACTGTGACACCAGTTCTGGGTAGTTGAGGCTCAAACAATTATTTTGGATACATGTTCAGATATTCTATTGCTTTCTTCCGCTTATTTTCATTTTTTTGCTTTTTTCACGTTATTGCTTTTTAATTGTTAAAGAGTATAAAATGGGTAAAAAGGTAATTTGTTAAATATTTGGCTTGCCTAGCTCACATTAGTAGGCGCCATTATGACTGTCGAGGGTGAAAAATTCGGGTTGTGACAACTAGACATATTGACAATGTATCATTTGTGCATCTTCACTTGTTTAGCATTAGATTCAAATGACATAGAATGATTGTAGGAAGTGATCACAACAGCTAAAGTTTATGTGTATCTAATGAAATATGACTACACAATGATTTGAAAGAGAAATCGTACACAATGGTGTTAGTATATGACTCCATGGCTATTACATATAGATATTTTGCTTATTCTTTTTAAATTTGATTAGCAAATTAAAGTATCACAATAGAATCATTCGCGCCAGCACACATCATCAGTTATAAATAATAATTAAAAATTTAATGCAAAAATACAGAAGAAGTAGACTAACAAGCAAAATGACCACCAAGTCAATTTCCTTAGTTGCCAATGTTGTCAAATCTTGGATGAAGTGAGTTTTTGAAGCTTTTGCTCGTTAATTCAATTTGTGGATACTAAATGTAGCTATTTTCAAATCTAAACATCCTCACCAAAAAATTATGTTTAGTCTTTATATAATGGATATCGAAGTTTAATACGAGCAGCTATATCTCCAAAGCAAGGACATGTCTTTTCGGTATAGGTGGTTGGTGTAAGATGATAATTGTTAGATCATGCGCAGCGGAAGCAAGCATACTATTCAGGCATCAAATACATGTGAACTAGACAATACAATAATAACGAGATTAGAAGCACTAACATCTTCAAGTAGTTGCACAAACTTTTCAAGCAGCAAGAATCCAGGTCTGCAGTCTTCTGCTATTTGCCTAGTAAAACCTTGGACGAATCTGCTATTGGGTGGGTAAGAACAATACAACTGAAAGGTAATTAATTAGGTGAAACTAGTCTTCCTTTAATAGACCAGGAATTAAGCCATAATAGGGCTCAAAAACGTGTAGGATTCTTGTAGAATCCTACTCTAACTCAAAAGGATAATTTTTCTCCCAAGCTACTTTTTAC
>MU679876.1:77102-98936 GCA_026770625.1 Nicotiana glauca | reverse complement strand
TGTAGTCAATTCCTTCCTTCTGCTGAAAGCCTTTTACTACTAATCGTGCTTTGTATCTCTTCTTACCATCATGCTCTTCCTTGACTCTGTACACCCAATTGTTCTGCAATGCCTTCTTTTCTTTTGGTAACTCCGTAAATATCCATGTTTTATTCTTTTGAAGAGAATTCATCTCTTCTTTCATGGCTAGCTTCCACTTATCAGATTCTATCACCTGCATTGCTTCAACAAAATGCTCTGGTTCTCCAGCATCAGTTAGAAGTAAATAGTGAAGAGAGAGAGTTAACCTATCTGGAGGATTCGTGACTCTTTTAGATCTCCTCAATATAGGTTCATGAGTAATAGAATCCGAATTTGATTCAGGTCCTGATTCCAGATTTGGTTCTGCATTTGATTTTATCTCTGGTTCCGGTTCTAGTTCTGATCCAGGTTCGGCTTCTAGTTCTTCTTCAAATTCGGCTTCTGCTTCTTCATCTTCAATAGAATCAGTTGCAATCCCTCTAGCCACTTCATTTTCTGAGATTTCTTCTAACTCAACTGTTTCAGACATTGTCTGTTTGCTGGTGTTGGTTGGTTCTACTTCAAGCTTGTCAGTGTACATCACATTTTCATTAAATGTGACATTCCTATATCTTAGTATCTTTCTATTCTGATCATCCCAAAACCGATAACCAAAATTATCATCACCATAGCCAATAAAGAAACATTTCTTGGCTTTAGGATCAAGCTTATCTCTATCATTGGAGTTTACATGCACATAAGCAACACAACCAAAAATTTTCAGATATGAGAGAGTTACCTCCTTTCCTGTCCATACCTCCTCAGGAATTTCAAATTTCAGCGGTACAGAGGGTCCCTTGTTTATGAGGTAAGCTGTCGTGTTAACAGCCTCGGCCCAAAAATACTTCGGCAATCCGGAATGTATTCTCATACTTCTCGCTCGTTCATTCAGGGTTCGGTTCATCCTCTCAGCAACGCCATTTTGTTCCGGTGTTCCAGGAACTGTCTTGAGCATTCTGATCCCATTCTCCGAGCAAAATGCTTTGAACTCTTGGCTATCATACTCTCCTCCATTGTCAGACTTCAGACGTTTTAACTTTAAACTTGTCTGATTTTCAACTTCAGCTTTCCATCTTTTAAAGGTAACAAACACATCAGATTTATTTTTCAGAAAATAAACCCATACCTTTCTTATGGAATCATCAATGAAGGTGACATAATAGCGTGAGCCTCCGAGAGAAGTTACAGGAGCTGGTCCCCACACATCTGTATGCACTAGTTCCAACTTCTCTTTCTTTGGCATCTTTCCCACCTTTGAGAAACTAACTCTCTTTTGTTTCCCGTAAATGCGATCTTAGCACAAACCTAATTCAACATGTTTTAGGTTTGACAACTTTTCTTTGGATGCCAAAAGCTTCATTCCCTTCTCACTCATATGCCCGAGCCTCCGATGCCACAATGTTGTATCACGACCATGATCAACTGTTGCTATAGTATCTTTTTCTATTGCAGTTGCATACAGTGTTCCCCTTTTGCATCCTCGTGCTACAACCAAATTCCCTTTGGTTATCTTCCACGATCCGTTGCCGAATGTTGTTGTATATCCTTCACCGTCAATCTGACCCATAGATATCAGATTTTTCTTAAGACCAGGAACATGTTGTACATTTTGCAATTTCCATAGCATGCCTTGTGAAGTCTTTATATGAACTTCACCTTTTTCGGCAATGTCGAGAGGTTCACCGTCTGCTAGATAAACTTTCCCAAATGTTCCAGCAATATAATTATGCAATAATTCTTTGCATGATGTAGAGTGAAAGGATGCACCTGAGTCCAAAATCCAAGATTCGGCTGGACTGTCTGCACAACAAATTAGTGCATCACCGACTTGTTCAGCAATTACATTTGCTGAATTTTCTTCCTTCTTCTTCTTTGGTTCTCTACATTGTCTACTGTAGTGACCCTTTTTATCGTAATTCCAACAAGTAATGTCCTTGCGATTTTTGGATTGTCCTCTTCTCCTTGACTTTGATCTGCCACGACCATGACTCTGTCCTCTTTGGTTGATTCTCCCCCTGTTTTCGGTACTAAAAGCAGATCCTGGGGAATCACTTGATTCTCTTCGGCGAATATCTTCGCTTAGAACCAAGTCTCTAATATAACTCAATTTGAGTTTGGTACTTCCTGATGAACTGCTAACTGCAGTTGCTGTTGCAGACCAACTCTCCGGTAGAGATGATAATAGAATCAACGCCCTGATTTCGTCATCAATTGTTATATCAACAGAACTCAACTGAGTTAATATTGTATTAAACTCATTGATATGTTCCGTGACTGATCCACCTTCTGTCATCTTTAAGTTGAACAATCGACGCATCAAATAGACTTTATTTGAAGCAGGTGGCTTCTCGTACATATTTGATAATGCCTTCATCAGGCCTGCAGTGGTCTTCTCGTTAATGATGTTAAACGCCACATTTCGTGTTAGCGTCAAAACGAATCACACCAAGAGCTTGGCGATCTAATAGATCCCAATCCGCTTTGGCCATAGTCTCCGGTTTCACCTCGGTCAGAGGTAAGCGTAATTTTTTCTGGTACAAATAATCCTCTATTTGCATTTTCCAGAATCCAAAATCTTTGCCATTGAACTTGTCAATCTTAACCTTCCCTTCTTCCGATACCATTTTTCACAAAAAATAATTTATGTGAATAATAAAGATGATCAATAGTATCGCACTATTCTTGTGAATACTACCTGCACCAATACTGTACTTTTCTACCAGAAATACATTATATGTGCTCTTATACCAGTTGTTGGGAAGCGATGCCAAGATAATAGAAGGGAAAGAATATTTAGGAGAGAAGCAATAAATTGCATAAGACAAAACAAGACAAGATTTACGTGGTTCGTCAATTTTTGCCTACTCCATGATCACACAAAGATAGCTCTTTATTAACTGAAGAGAGAAAGAAGAAATTTTGGGATGTTCTTCAAATGAAGATGTAGACTCCTATTTATAGGCATTTGAATGTCCTGCTGAGGTAAGCGCTTACATTATAGGAATGCTGATGTAAGCGCTTACATCACAAGAATGTCGATGTAAGCGCTTACATCATATTTCATCTCTTTTTTTATTTTTCTTTCTTTTGTCTACTTTGATATACAACAATAGGTTTGTTCCTATTAGATAATTTATTGGTGAAGTATGAATGATATGCAAATTTATAAATTTTGGAGTGTTCAGAATTTAAGAGATGTTCGGATGCTGTTCTTAGTTCGAGACATGAACTGAATTTTACATTGTCAAATGTCAAGCATCATTTTGCAATGAAAATTTACAATCAAAGTTGAACGCTACAGCATTTGAAGTATCTTATCTTTTATTTCTTTTCTAAGTATTTATGGGCAAGAAGCATCAAGGCAGCTCCACTACAAAAATTGAAGGAAGACCTGGGTAGCCATACCATTTAGTAGTGTATTGTGGAGCTTACGGAAAGGGAGAGATCTACACAAGTCCGAAGCCACAATTAATGTTGTTAAATTAGACTATTTTGTTTTAGTTCAAATTCATATGAATGTTATTTATCTTTTAGGAGGTACGTCGTAATGCTGTGACTCTGTCTACATCTAATTTGAGGAAATTTTTATAATAATAGTTTTAAACTTTCACATTATTGGGCTCGGCACGGACTGTTCCCACCTAGTATGGATATAACTGAAACAATAAGTTGAAATTATTTCAGCATTTGGGTTTCGAAACAGTAGTTCATTCATACATCAACATACCACTTTGATAAAAAAATTAAAAAAAATTAAAAATTTCTCTTTTTATTTTAATTATTGTGATCCAATTTTCGTCGCAAGCTTTGACTTATTTTATTACCATACAGTTATCTATTTTGTTATATTATGATTGTGACTACTTTACTTTTTCTCGGTTGAGTATTTAAATATGAGAGCGAATATATTTTATTACTTCACTGCTTTATTTATAAAAGAATATCGTAGTCACTTTATTGGTTAATAAAACGTGTTTCTATCCAACTTATCCCACTTTTCATGCTGAATGCTATTTTGTTGTTCAAACTTTTTTCTTTTCTCTTCGTCCTTTATTTTCTAATACCTTCGCTTAACATACTAATTAATCAGTTGCATGTTCAATCACTTAACTTAATCAATTAATAATCCCATATAGTTTAAAATTCGGACAGCAACCATATCTGTGGACCTCGAAGCGTGCCTAACATCTTCTCTTTGAGGTAATTTGAGCCCTTACCTGATCTGTGATAACACGGACTAGTTAAAATAGAGTTATTTGCATATAGGTACCCTAACCACCTTAAAAATCGTTAGGTGACGACTTGTTCTCTTAATACCCATTAAAAGAGTTGTCACGTGTTGAAACCTGCTTTTACGAGAAAACAGAGCGTGACACCATGGCGACCTGCTTGGAAAACACTTAGGCTCTTACCATAATGAATTTGACTTATATGGATTATTTTCCTTATTTTTCTGTATTTGTTTAAATTGCTATGACATGCACATCCCTTCCTTATTTTTGTATATTTGTTTAAATTGCTATGACATGCACCTCCCTTTCCTTATTTTCCAAATTACTATTGACAGGCACATCCATTTCCTTATTCATCTTTATCTGTTTTAAATTGCTATGACATGCACATCCCTTCCCTTATTCTCCTTTATTTTCTATGACATGTATGACTTCTCCATCTCCTTCATCTTGTCTAAGACGGCTATATTATAACTCTCTCATCCCTATTTCCCTACCTGTTTCATTACATTCTCGCATATTTCAGGAGCTAAACTGACTTCTCTCTTTTGTCTTGCTTTTCTCTTCTTTTCATGTTTACCTTTGCTATTTTATTTACTTCTTTTATGTACTTTTATCATGCAAATACTTGACAATGTGTTATTATTTCTAAATAAAGCATGTTCCACATCATACTCCACTCGTGCCAATCATCAATATAGCAGCGCTTGATCAGTGTCTGTGCTTTCCTGAAATAACCCTTTTTAAATTGAAAAGACTTATTTGCGATAGACTAGTCGATCAACAATGCATTCGACGGTCCCGTGCCTTTTCCTCCATTTGGGAGTACCAGTCTAGACCTTATAGAAACCCCACTCCAATTTAAAATGTAAATGCATCATGCCAAATCTAGTACGAGTTGAAGCGTTATTGACGTAACAACCCACTTAGATAAACCTTGTCCAAAATCTGACGGGATTTTCATAATTCCAAAGGACTATCATGTTATGTGCATTATTTGGATAAAACGTGCCAATATGTTGATAATTATAGCGTAAGTAGTCGAATCTGGAGGGGGAAAGGGCTACCCTTTGTTTATTTAAAGAAAATGAAGCACGAAATCCCCAGGTTCGATATGGTCCAAAATGTCCCACCTTTGCTACTTGAATAGTAGAAAGACATTGCACCTTGTGACAAAAATCATGTGAGGAGTGTACTTGGTGGCCTACCATCCTTGCTGAACATTCGACCAAATAGGGAATTGATTGAGGCCGATAACATGTTCTAGGATGAGAAAAGAGTTATTTTTCGATTTGGAAACATAGAAATGACTCATCTCCGGGAAGAAGTAGGAGGTTTCGCCAAATTATCATGGGATAGTCTGGGACTACGAGTGCCAGAAAATCGCACTTCCCGTGGTTTTCGAAAAATGTTGGGTTTTAAGAAGAATGATGAACTCTTCTGTTTAAAAAAACCTTACATCACTTTTGAGTTTATTTACAAGCGTTATGGGCATAGAAAATTATGTTATCTTCATCACGATGAACTAGCCATTACTTCCTTAGGATGGGTGCATCTCCAGGTTTACGTGTTCATTATTTGCTTCCTAGGGTTGTTGATCTTTTCGATGCAAGGGGGAAAGATTCATACTCGCTTAGACATGGTCGCCAGGACCTTAATGGATGACATTAAAGGACAAACTTACACTATCATCCCCATGATCTTAGCTGAGATGTACTGTGCTCTAGATCTGTGCCATCAAACTCACACACTTTGAAAGTTGTAATCTATCACTACAAGTCTGGCTGCTGGAACACTTTCAGAGAGGAGAGTACCTTCAAGAGCTTTTGCAAAGGCCACTGAATGACTACATAGCCAACCATCACCCAAAGAAAATGAAGTTTATTCCAGATAGGTTTGCACATCCTGGAAATACTGTAGGTTGGGAGTGTTTTCAGCAATATGACAAACGAGCAGATGCATTAGATGTTTGAATGGTTTCCTAGCAGTGAGTTTATCCTCAGGTGAAGGGGGACTACTCATTTATCGGGCTACAAGACATCTATCTTTACGCTCCCATAAGGGTAATGAGGTAAGCTGGAAGACAATAGGTCATACCTTGGGTTTCCAACATGGCCATTACAAGGCAGTTTTCAAGGGAGATGTCATCACACTCAAGTTCGAAGTGAAACACATGTGGAACCAAAAGATCATTGTGGAAGGAGAAACTATTGAGCCAGACAGGTATCACACCGGCCATATGTACAACTATATATCATAGATGGAAGACAACGTAGTCGGGGACATTAAACCAGGAGTCAATTTAAAGGATAGGATCATAGATGAAGTGGCTAAGGCACAAGTTAAATATAAGAGGCTGCGCAAAAGGGTGTTCGAGTCCGAAGCTAAGCATATGGAGCAGCACAAATTGAACATGGAGGCGATAAGGGAATGGAAGGAGATTGCCACTAAGTCAACGGAAAGATTGTAATACTTCGAACAAGGGTTGATGCAGCTGTAAGGGAAGATGAGAAAGTGATTTTGGGATTGACAAGGCATGGACAACGATGAAGGAGGAAAGCTAGCAAAAGGTTACTTATTGTTGGACATGCACGATCTGGAAACATGATTGATGGGGTCAAGAGAGCCAAGCATGAGAAAGTCCTTCAGGGACTAAGTAGATTAGGGGATGATGTTCTTTACTGCCTTCTAGCTTGATCAGATTTCGATATAATAAGGCTAAATGCCATTATCAATGTTATTATAATTATTGTAGATTTAGTAAAAGATTATATTAGCTCATTTCGCATTAATGAAATGAAGCAAACCTTAGCACCAATTTTCTCCAAGTATATATGTCGCTTAGGCCTTCCTCAGGAACAATGAGGTCACCAAATTAGGATGCGAATTATTTTATGACTTTGTGAAACATTTTTAAATATTGCGAACATTCTTTTATCTCACCTTACTAACTTGGTTACCTTTTGCTTTTCTTTCCTTTTTGATTATTCTTATTCCCAAAGGTTGGTTTATACATACTGGCATTATCAACATACCACATTAGATTAAGAGGTCCTCCACATCCTTCTCCACCTAGCAACCCGAAGAGCAAAAATAAGGGCAAAGGAAAAATGGATGATTTAAGTGGTATCCGGAAAGATAATGCTGTTGTGGTTGAAAATGTTGAAACTTCATATGGTAGAAGAACTCCGGGCAAAATGAGTTGGTCTTACGATTGGAGAAAAAAATCATGGAATTACAGGGCAGCTTGAAGAGGTCCAAAATCTGGCAAACCTTTCCCTAACTCCCAATGTTCCTGATATCAACCGACAAAACCCGACTACCCAGAACCAAACACCAACACAAAACATGCAAAATCAAAATCCACCACTCATAGCTTCAAATCCTCCCGCACAACACCAGTATCATAATCTCACACCTCCTCAGAACCTTAACCCACCACCAGTACCAACCCCTCAACACCACCACCATCATCCAACTTAATACCTGCAAAACCACTAATTATCACACTCCCCAAACTGCACCACAACCTACTCTCGATCCCCAAAACTCAACCAAAGATCACCCATATACCCAAGTTCAAGGAACTCGTAAGAGCAATCTGATATATGTGAAAACCTTACTCCATACTCCGCAGGAGACCCTATATATACCCAAACCAACTGAGAAGGACATGCTCGTTAGAAACATGGAAGAGGAACTCAAGAAGCTCACAGGAAGAGTCCATATTGTTGAAGGTGGGAAAGGCGTTGAAGGTCTAAATTATGAAGACATGTGCATTCAACCGGATGTGATACTGCTAGAAGGTTACAAATCTCCCAAGTTGAAAATATTCGATATCACTGGTGATATAAAGGTGTATCTGAGAACCTATTGCGACAAGCTTATAGGAGTGGGCAAGAATGAACAAATTCGCATGAAACTATTGATGCAAAGTCTTACAAAAGACGCCTTGTCTTGGTATATCATTCAAAACCCAAAGAAGTGGGCAAATTGGATGAGTATGGCATCAGACTTCATGGCCAGATTTAGGTTCAATACAGAGAATGTGCTAGATATTTCTACATTTAAAACCTCAAAAAAAGCCAATATAAACCTTCGACAAGCACGCTACTCATTGGAGATCAGAGGTTACAAAGGTAAGGCCAGCACTTGAAGAAGAACAAATGAACAAGTTCTTTATTAGAGCTCAAGATCCGCAATACTATGAAAGATTGATGGTCATCGAGAATTATAAGTTTTCAGACATCATCAAGTTGGTAGAAAGAATATAAAAAGGAATTAAGAGCGTGATTGTGACTAATATCGAGGCGCTGCAAGCCACAAATAAAGCCTTGCAATCAGGAGGTATTTCAAAGAATAAAGAAGTGGGTGTCGTGATAGTAACTCAGGGCCCTAAGTCTCCCCTCACATACCAAACACCTCCACCCACATATCAACCCTCACCCCCAAGATATCAATACCCTGTCACCACCTACCATACCTACAACACTCAACCTGTATATTACCATTCACCTCCACCAGCCCACCAAAACTACCCAAAGCCACGTCCTAATCTCGACTGCAGACCTCCTTGCGCGGTGATAGAAATTTATGAAGAATGGGATCAAGAAGGGTCCATCGGGCTCATTCGAGAGGGAGATGCTCCTAAAACATCTCCGGTCACCCTCACACCAGTTGTGGTACAAACCTAGGCTCTATGTGAAGATGAGGTAGCTACACTTATCAATGTAATGTTAGCTCCCACACCATCTTACAAGTCTGATGTCATCCCATGGGATTATGTTGCTGAAGCAAGATGAAAGAGAAAATCTAAAATGGAAGAAACCGGTACCGCGCAAGGTATGACTAGAACTGGCAGAGTTTACTCTCAGGAGGTCTGTGGTCGAGATTTGGATGTGGCTTTGGATATTTTTCGCTAGCGGGTGGAGGTGAATGGTAATATGCAGGTTGGTGTTGTAGGTATGGTAGGTGGTGGCAGTGTATTGATATTTTTGGGGTAAGGGTTGATATTTGGGTGAAGGTGTTTGGTATGTGAGGGTAGACTTAGGGCCTAGGATACAATCATGACACCCACTTCTTTTTTCTTTGAAATACCTCTAATTGCAAGGCTTTATTTATGGCTTGTAGCGCCTCAAAATTTATCACCATCCTGCTCTTGATTCCTTCTTCTATTCCCTCTCCCAACTTGATGATGTCTGAAAACTTGTGATTCTCGATGACCATCTGTAAGGCCCCGTGAAAACTTATACTCAAAAAGCTAGTAGCCCGTACTCACCGCGGTTCGGACCCTTTGTACTGATTCATCATTTGAAAATCAGAGTAAAAGTTTTTCCAGAAAATGGCCAAAATACGGTCCAGAATGTGGTCGCATATCAAGTATGCGGACCGCATTTCTGCCGTAGATAAAGTTAGGGGTTTGGTTAAAATCAAGGTCAAAATGCGGTCCATTATGCGACCGCATAACTGATATGCGGACCGCATTTTGCACCGCAGAGTAAGTCAATGGTTCAGTCAATTTGAGGTCAAAAATACGGTCCATTATGCGATCGCAAATCATGTATGCAGACCGCATTTCCGATGCATACCGAAACAGTGGAAAAAGGTTTTTGAACATATTTTGTGGTCCATTATGCGGACCGTATTTCGTATCTGCGATAGCAGAATGCAACCGCAGACGTGACTCGGACTCCAAATTTTCTAAATTTTAAACCCGACCCCCTTTTCAATAAAACACCCTAACCCCTCTTTTTAATCACTTTACTGAACAAAATAAGAGAGAGGGAAGAGAGGGTTCTTGAGAGAGAAAGTTCATCTTCCTCAATTTGATTTTCCAAAGTCACCCAGGCCCAGAAATTTTTGAGTATTATCTTCATCTCCATTCTTGTAGGTAAAATCCCCAACCCTTTTTCATTGATTTTCAGATTTTAATAAAAAGGGATATTCTTATGCATTGATTCTTGGTAATAGGGGTCGAAACACTCATGCATGTCTATTAAAACCTAAAATCTAGTAAGAGTAATTGGGTGGGAGTAAAGAATTGTGTAAATGTAGCGCCTCAAAATGTGTTCGGATAGTGATTGTGAACTTTGATTCTAAGAAATATGTATTAATTTATGCACTAGATTGACGTTTTCAGGCTTTTTGGTAAAGTTGGAAGTAGATATTAAAAGGGAATTCGGCTCCAGGTATGTATGGCTAACTTTGACCTTTGTAAAATCACCTTGTTTGGTGTACGAATGTTTGGTATGTGATATCTACGTGGATTAATTGTGAAATTCATGTGATTGGTATGATTGTGAATGTGATATGTGGTAAGAGCTGAGGAACAAATGACGGAAAGAAATCGTAAATGATGCAACTGGAATAACTGTGATAGCAATATCTATGTCTTATTGTGGGCAATTATCGTTGTGACGTAAAACACATGTGAGTTGTTGAATATGATGGAAATAGTATTGATGGTTATGGAAATACTTGTAAATTGTTGCTGTTATTTCTTAAGAAGTGTTGTTGTTGATCTTTGTGAATTGTTCATTGTTGTTGTGTTATTTGTGAATTGTAATTGTACTGTGGGATCGGGTTGCGCGCCGCAACACGAAGTTATAAGGTGTGGGTTGTGGTGATAAGGGTGGCCGAGGTAATAAGGGTGGAAAGTGATTGAAATCACTATTGAAACAAAACTATGAGCAAATTGTTAAATTATTGATGTGGAAATGTGGAAGGGGAAACAGGAGAGATTGTAAACTTGTTTGGCTTGATTGTTCCTTCCTTGTGCATTTGATTGTTGTTTCTATTACTGTTACCTACTTGTGTATGGTTTGAGTTTACTTGGAGCAAAGTTTGTTCATACATACCAGTACAATTCAAGTTTACTGACGTCCCTTTTGCCGGGGGCGCTACATTCGTGTTATGATTGTAGGTGGATCCATAGCAGGTACTCCAGTCCACCGATCGTAGCTCCTCATCACTTCCCGTCAGCTGAATTGGTGAGCCCCTTTCCTTTCGGGGCCCTGCGTAGCTCATGCCGCTTCTATTGTGGGATCTTGTTTTGATAATTGTATAAGGTATAGTCGGAGCCTTGTTACCGGCAAATACTGTATCATCCTTTTTTATGTTTAGAGGCTTCTTAGACAAAAAATGTGGGTCATGAACTTATGTGATATGTATCTTGTATGTTGGGCTATGTAAAAAAATGTAAACCACGTTAAGAATCATGTACCGTGTGTATGTTTTGAAATAAATAGGTGTTTTAATTGTAAATAGTTATTTCATTTGGCTAATAAGTAATGAAAAATGCGGGGTAGCATGTGGGGTAGGAAAGGCACCCAGGTCTGCTTGACTGGGGCTACCCGGTCGAGCGCCGGTCATGTCCCTCAAATTTGGGGCGTGACACCATCACTCTTTCATAATATTGCAGATCTCGAGCTCTAATAAAGAACTTGTTCATTTGTTATTCTTCAAGTGATGGCCTTACCTTTGCATTCTCTGCTCTCCAACGAGTAGCATACTTGTGAATGGTTTCTGTTGGCTTCTTTTTGAGGTTTTGAATGTAGAAAACGGCTGGCACGTTCTCTCTATTAAACCTAAATCTCTCCATGAAGTCTGATACCATACTCACCCAATTTGCCCACTTCTTTGGGTTTTGACTGATATATCAAGACAAGGCGTTTCCTAGAAGACTTCGCATGAACAGTTTCATGTGGATTTGTTCATTCTTGCCCACTGCTACAAACTTGTCACAATAGGTTTTCAGATGCACTTTTGGATCATGAGTGCCATCGAACATTTCAATCTTGGGAGGTTTGTAACCTTCTGGCAGTTCCACATCCGACTGAATGCACATGTATTCATAATTTAGACCTTCAACGCCTTTCCTACCTTCAACACTATGGACTCTTCCTATAAGCTTCTTGAGTTCCTCTGCCATATTTCTAATGAGCAGGTCCTTCTCAGTTGGTTCGGGTATATATAGGGTTTGTTGCAGATTATGAGGTAAGGTTTCCACATATATCAGATTGCTCTGATGAGTTCCTAAAACTTGGGTATATGGGTGATCGTTGGTCGAGTTTTGGGGATCGGGAGTAGGTTGTGATGCATTTTGGGTAGTGTAATAAGTAGTGGTTTGCAGATATTGAGTTGGATGATGATGGTGTTGTTGAGGGATTGGTATTGGTGGTGGATTAAAGTTCTGGGGAGGCGCGGGATTATGATACTGGTGTTGTGCGGGAGGATTCGAAACTATAGGTTGTGGATTTTGATTTTGCGTGTTTTGTGGTGGTGTTTGGTTCTAGGTAGTTGTGTTTTGCTGGTTGATGTCGGGAATATTGAGAGTAAGGGAAAGGTTTGCCAGATTTCGGACCTTCTCAAGCTCGCCCCATATTTTCAGGATTTTCTACTCCAATCGCAAGACCAACTCATTCTGCCCCGGAGTGCTTCTACTATCTGAAGTTTCAACATTTTTCGCCACAACAGCATTATTTTTTCAGATACCACTTAAATCATCCATTTCCCTTTGCCCTTGTTTTTGCTCTTCGGGTTGCTAGGTGGAGGAGGAGGAGGTGGAGAGCCTCTGGATCTAGTGTGGTATGTTGATGATGCCAGTATGCACGAACCAACCTTTGGGAATGGGAATAATCAAAAATGAAAGAAAAGCAAAAGGTAACCAAGTTAGTAAGGTGATATAAAAGAATATTTGCAATATTTAAACATGTTTCACAAAGTCATGCAATAATTCGCGTTCTAAATTGGTGACCTCATTGTGCCTGAGGTAGGTCTAAGAGACACACAGACTTGGAGAAAATTGGTGCCAACGTTTGCTTAATTTCATTAATACAAAAATATCCAAAATAATCTTTTACTAAATCGACAATAATAATAATAATAAAGTTTCTAATGGTGTTTAGCCTTATTACATCAAAATCTAATCTAAGTTGGAAGGCAGTAACGAACATTATCTTCGAATCTACTTAGTCCCTGGAGGACCTTCTCCATGCTTGACTCTCTTGACCCCATCAATCTTGTTTCCCAGATTGCGCATGTCAAGCAATAAGTAAGCTTTTGCCAGCTTTACCCCTTCATCGTTGTCCACGCTTTGACAATCTCAAAGTCTCTTTCTCATCTTCCCTTCTAGCTCCATGAGTCCTTGTTCTAAGTATTCCAATCTTTCCGTTGACTTAGTGAAAATCTCCTTCCATTCCCTTATCGCCTCCATTTTTACTTTGTGATGCTCCATATGCTTAGCTTCGGACTCGAATACCCTTTTGCGCTTCCTCTTGTATTTCACCTGTGCCTCAGCCACTTCATCTATGATCCTATCCTTTAGATTGACTCCTGGTTTAATGTCCCCGACTACGTTGTCTTCCATCCATAATAGATAGTAGTACATATAGCCGACATGATACCTATCTGGATTAATAGTTTCTCCTTCCACAATGATCTTTTGGTTTCACATGTGTTGCACTTCGAACTTGAATGGGCTGACATCTCCCTTGAAATCTCCTATGTATTGGAACATGTTGGAAACCCGAGGTATGACCTATTTTCTTCTGTCTTGCCCCATTACCCTTATCGGAGCATAAGGATAGATGCCTCACATCCCGATCAGTACCAAATGAGTAGTCCCCTTTGACCTGATAGAAACCATTCAAACATCCAATGCACTTGCTCGTCTGTCAGATTGCTGAAGAAACGCACCCAACCTACATCATTTCCAAGCCGTGCAAACCTGTCTAGAAAAAATATCATTTTCTTTGGGTGATGGTTGGTTATTTAGTCATTTAGTGGCCTTCCCAGAATATCTTGACGATACTCTCCTCTCTAAAAGTGTTCCATCAGCCAGACTTGTAGCAATAGATTACAACCCTTAAAGTGTCTGAATCCCTGTTTGCACTGATCTAGAGCGCGGTACATCTCAGTTAAGATCATAGAGATAATAGTGTAAGTTTGTCCTTTGATGACATCTACTAAGGTCCTGCCGAGGCCATAACCACACAAACTTTTCAAAATACTTTTTACTAAATTATATAACCATTTTGTGGTAAAATTTTATTTTTATCAAAACCTAGGTTTTTCATCTAAACTCATTATTCTCCTAATTTACATGTTAAAATTTACCCATAATCTTTGTATTAAACTTACATTGCATAGGAATTACTTACCTTCAATAGCTAGGTTGAAACTCCCATCTTTGAAGCTCTAAAATTGCCGAGGAGTGCAATAAATAAACTCAAAATAGCCTAAGTCCCGTTTTTTAAAATATTTCTGCCCAGGTGTCCTTATATGCGATCGCGGCCAAGCACACGCGATCGCGAAGGCAAAAACCCGAGGAGCCCAGAAAAGGCTCTATGCGAACGCAGGACCAGACACGCGAACGCGAGTTTTTCCAACTTTGCTCCGAATGGCTCGAAACACACCCGAGCCACTCAGGACCCCGTCCAAATGCACCAACAAGTGCATAAACATAATACGGACCTGCTTGAACTCTCGGAACACATAAAGTAATAATGAAACTAAGAATCACACCCCAAAACGAAATTGGATCTAGTTATGAACTTCAAGTTTTCAAATCGCTCCGAACGCGCCGAATCATACTTAGACAACTCGGAATGACACCAAATTTTACGTGCAATTATTAAATTACCATACAGAACTATTTTCAGTCTCAAAATCCCAATCGAACCTCGATAACACCAAAACCTACGGCAAACCAAATTTAAAGAACTTTAAAACATTTCATGAGCCAACTTTCACTATTAAGCATCGAAACGCTCTCGGGTCATCCAAAACCCATCCGAACATACGCCCAAGTCAGAAATTATTATACAAACTTATAGGAACCGTCAAATCCCGATTCCGAGGTCGTTTGCCCAAAATATTGACCCAAGTCAAACTTAAACCTTTTTGCCAACCTTAAGGAACCAAGTGTTCCGATTCCAATCTGAACCCTTCCAAATCCCGAACTAATCATTTTCGCAAGTTATAATACGAAGAGTCTTATTTAGGAGAACAGGGAGTCTTATTTAGGAAACTGGGTTCTAAAAAGCAAAATAATTGGTCGGGCCATTACAAAAACCTCAAAATCGCTCGAAGAGACTTTTAGAGTTGAGTACTTTTTATACATAATAGACAAGACTTTTTTTTAACTTCAAAGTAGACTTGAACAATTCGAAGCATGTGAAGATATTTTTGGTTTTCTATTTAGCTGTAAAAAATTGAGATCACAAGATGATAAAATTTGAAAAAATATTGCTTTAATCTTGAATGTTCCTTAAAGCATAATAATCAATATAATATTTATGGTTTAGATATATTTTCTGAACTAAAAGTGTTAAAGAAAAATATACAAGTAGAAAATAACGATTTAATTAATATACTCAATCAAATAAAAGATTTGATTCTTTTTCAAATACCAATATTGCTTATAGAATAATGTTAATAATTCATATTACCATTGTTTCAGCGAAAAATAAATTTTTCAAAATTAAAATTGGTAAAACCTTATTTATGATTAAAAAAATATCTCAAGAGAGGTTAAATGGATTTGCTACATTGTCAATTGAAAAAGACTTTTAGGAGAAATTAATTATAAAAAATTATTAATAATTTTGTCTCCGAAAAAACTAAAATATAGACTTCAATTAAAAATAAATACTTAGATTGTTTTTAAAAAAATAAGGCATCTCATAAAATTTGACTTTAAGCCTCAATTTTCGTCGGGCCGCGCCGAACATACTATAATTTTCAATCCGTAGTACAAAAAATAAATTCCGTCCGTGCCAGAAAGAGCTTGCCGACATAGGTTTCGGTAACTATGTCTATTCAATAGGTTCTGATCCAGAAGAAAAAATTATTAACTTTGGTTGACACTTGCTATTTCAGATACGTACATACAAATTTTGGTTTTCACTTTAGGTATAAACAAGATATGGAGAGAGTATTATTATGAAACTTTTCGTGTTTCGGTAAAATAATGACTATTTTTTAATAATTTTGTAGGCTCTGGTTATTTTTTAATTACCAATCCTAAAATTGGCTAGCTCGTGTTATTTTTATAATTTTCTTGCTAGCTGATGTACTCTTTTGAAGTTTAATTTAGGGGAAAGTGCACGGTTAGCCACTAATAACACATGTATTTATTTTTAAGCCACTGTTTAAAATGTCTTTCGTCTTAAGTCACTGATTTAATAAACTTTAACTGCCCGGACGAAAATAACATTCTGCTCATGCCCTTAACTTTTGAATTTAAATTAAGGACTTCAGGACTACATGTCCTTAACTTCACGACTTCAGGAATACATGTCCTTAACTTTTGAACTTAACTTCAGGACTACATGTCCTTAACTTTTGAACTTGTAACACTAAGTTCAGGACTTCAGAACTACACGTCCTTAACTTTTAAACTTAACTTCGGAACTTCAGGACTACATGTCCTTAACTTTTGAACTTAACTTCAGGACTTCAGAACTACACGTCCTTAACTTTTGAACTTGTAATACTAAGCTCAAGACTTCAGGACTACATGTCCACATAAACTTTAAAATCATAACAGAATTCTTCTTTTATTCCACGTAAACTTTAAAATCATAATGACAAGCAAAAACAAAACAAAACAAAAACTTGAAATTAAGACTGATAAATCAAAAAACAGATAAGAGCATAAGGAGGAAGAGATCAACCAAGTTACAGAGTGAATTCTCGCCGACGGTGGTGAATGACAAGGTTTACAGATCGGACAAGGAAAATGGCGTATTTCCGTTTTGGGAAGGAAAATTAATAGACTAGTGACTACTATTGCTAAGCATTAAAAATGTTGAATAAAAAGTAACTACCACTTTAAAATTGGCTACCCCACACAATTTTTACTTTAATTTACCAGACAAAAGTTTCGGCTTGGGCCTCAATGGACTAAAGCTAAATGGATCGAAAAGCAAGTAGTGGGCCTATGTACAATTTAACACCTCTTCTCCAAGTTGCAAAACATAGGCGGGGCAAATGCACAGATAGCCATTTCACTAGCTCGTTTGTTGAAATTACACATTCAACATCTCCTACTTCTTTGAAATGTGATTATGTTCTTTGATTCATTTTCTTTTTATCATCAACCATCTTCCCAAGAAATATTTTTCAAACATATTTTGGTTAGTTGGAAGGTTACAAAGAAAAGGGGTTGAATTGTTGTGCATAACATAATAGATAGTCTTCCTAGTTAAGTATTTACTATCTGCAGCATAGCTTGACTAAAACTTTTGGATTTAAACCTTCAAATCAATAATTTCTTGGCAAATAGATATCAAATTCTATCCTCATTAAATTTGTTGTTCACCACTATCATAATATGGCTCACCGTGTTAGAACAAAGAACCGCGATTACAATGCAAGAATTGTAATATTGAGATCTATATATTATTGTAAAAATAGCACGGGCTAGCCACTTTTTGAACTGGTCATTTAATAATAGCCGGCGTTTGCAAAGTCATTGAAAAATAGTTATTATTTTGCTGCAACACGGAAAGTTCCAGCATAATACCTTGGAGATCGGTGCACATGTGTATGAACTTCTAGCATATTATGCTGGAACTCCGACACGTGAAAAGTTCCAATATAATATACTAGAGTTCCAGCATAAGTATACTGGAGTTCCAATATATTATACTTGAGTATTTTTTGAGATTTTGAACTGTATTTTCGTTCATATTTATCTTTACATGAAAAGTGGCTAAATTTCGATTACTTTTGAAATTGTGGCTATTTTTGAATGATCACTTGTAAATCTGGCTATTTTTTAATTTCTCCCTATATTATTTCTAGATTCTTTAATGAGAAAACTATCATCTATAGCCCCTCAAAATTTTAATAGCCCATATTTTGTCTTGCTTACAAAAAATGGCCATTTCGGCCCAAACGTATTGCATATAGTAGCCAAAAGGAATAAGCATGACAACATAAGCGCATGTAACTCAGTGGATGGAACGCATGTTTCCTAAGCTGAAGGTTGTAGGTTTGACCCCTACCTTGCACGATAGAGCAACCCTTTTTTGCCTTTTTAAATATACTTCTAGATCTGATAAGTATTAGCTAACAATTGAATAAAATATGTAATACAGGTCATATACGAAATGTCTATTTTTTTTATATTTTTTATATAATAACAGTCTATTTTGTATATTTTTGTATAGTAACAGTCTATTTGTATAGTGACAGTCTATTTTGTATATTTTTTGTATAGTAATAGTCTATTTCGTATAGTGACAGTCTATTTTGTATAGTAACAGTCTATTTTGTATAGTGACAGTCTATTTTGTATATATTTTGTATAGTGAGAGCTAATTGTATATAAATTATATAGTGGCAGTCTATTTAGTATATTTTTATATAGTGATAGTCTATTTTGTACATATTTTGTATAATGACAGTGTGTTTAGTATTTTTTTTGTATAATCATTCTATTTTTGTATATATTTTGTATAGTGACACTCTATTTGTATATAAATTATA
Organism: Nicotiana glauca; assembly: GCA_026770625.1. Taxonomy (NCBI): domain Eukaryota; kingdom Viridiplantae; phylum Streptophyta; class Magnoliopsida; order Solanales; family Solanaceae; genus Nicotiana; species Nicotiana glauca. Next base: position 80,148 of record MU679876.1, on the reverse strand, counting down.
TAGTGACAGTCTATTTGTATATAAATTGTATAGTGACAATCTATTTTGTATAATAACAATATATTTTGTACATATTTCAACTTTTTTCATAGTCATCTCCTCTATTCTTCCTCTCATTGAGAAACCAGCCACCGGCGTTCATGGCCTCACAATTGCCGAAAGTGGTAACAAGATCGTCGGAGTTTTAAATTTTTAGCCAAAGATCTTCAAAATATTATCTACATATTTACAGAAACTATAAGAGAAAATCAGAGAAAGAAGACAAGGTTTTCTCTCTCGTTGCCTTCTGCTACACACTGCTCCTCTCGTTTTCCTTTTCTTCCCTATAAGTTGTTGGTACTGAAATATGTTGATGTACAGGAACATTTGCAAGAAATATGTCACGAAAAATACTTAAAGCTCGAGCTCCCTTCTCAACTGGACCAAGGACACCTTTTCTTTCTCCATTTTTACAATTATTTTGCTTTTTGATTTTTATGTGCTACTGGTAACAGATGCTTGCGCACACACCTTTTTCTTTTGCTTTGATGTTGATTTAACGGGTAAAAGTCTAGATCTTTTTAGATGTGACCGGTTCTAGGATTTTTCGGCATTTTGCTGTTGGTTTAACGGGTAAAAGTCCAGATCTTCTTAGATCTAGGATTTTCTGGCGAGGGAATTCGATCATGGAAGCTTACGGCTAGCACTTGTCATTATTTTTAGACTATAACTTGTATGGGTCAATTTGTGGGCTACCGATTAAAATTTATTTTGCCCGATGGGCTATAAATAAAGTTCTCTCTTCTTTAATGGTAGTATTTTGTTTGGTTAGTTGTTAAAAAACAAGATATGCTACGCTTAATCCAAATGTGTTTGGTCGGAAAGTGTATAAACGTGAATTAACATATTATTTGCAATTTTTATCCTGTCCTTGGCCTTTTTAGTCCTCAATTTATCCTGAACTAGCTAAAAAATTTAGAGAAATTTTCATAAACCATTATTTTTTAGTGACTATAAGCTAGTTGTTGCTATCATTTACTATATTACTTTCTATAGTTATGTTTTCAGGGTTTTTAGAGTGTATTCGATGTATTTAAGCTACTGTATTCATGAATACAGTAGCATTTCTAGAATTGAAACAGGGGATTACAGCTAGACAGATTTTTGTATTCGACTGTACTCATGGCGTGAAACAGGGGATTATAGCTAGACAAATTATTGTATTCGACTGTATACACGATATGTATTTGTGAATACAGTAACATAAATAGCGCAATTCATTGTCTATTCAGTTGTTTGAAATGGAAAGTAAATCATTTAACATAATAGACTCCTAATATATTTCAACGAACTCAATTATAACACACAAAATTTGTATTTCCAGTTATAAAAAAGATTCTCAACCAAAGAATACCCCAGAAACATAGGAATCTTAAGAGAAAATATGTTGAATATTTTTCCCAGCCGATAAATACAATAAAAACAGAGCAATTTGAATACATATATACATCTGAATACATAAATTATATTAATTAAAAAATATATGAATACATTAATGGAATACAACGAGACATTGAGTACAATGAAATACATGGAATACAACGAGATACATTGAAATACAATGGGAAAAAGGACTATGAATACAATGAAATACATGGAAATATAGCGAGATGCATTAAAATATATTAAAATATATTATAGAAAATTCAAGTAGCTCTGCCCCAAACTCCGTCGTCTTGTTCAAGAACAACCGTAATATCGTATCGTCGAGAGGATCGCGATTCTGACTCGAAACACCACTGTTCCTGTTACTCTAATTCGGATGATTGCTCTGCAGCCCAAAAGTCTGAACCAATAACTGTGCATGATCAGTACACAACGCCGTCTCAGCGGATGGAAATAACAATTCCCTCGGAATAGGAACCTCAATTTTCACTTTCTTCTTATCTACCGCATCGTCCTCGCCGCCAATGATTTTTCTCGGAACAGGAACCTGAATTTTTAGTTTGTTTCCATCAGTAATCGATGAAACAACGTCGTTTTGATCGCCGACGATTTTCAACGGAGGAATGGAATCAGCCAGAGTTTTCATCATTATAAACTTTAAAACTTTGTAGTACAAATCCACGGCAAAGAGATGAGATTCGAAATTGCACAAACAAAAATATCTATGTGAAACTCTGTAAAAGTAAAATAAATGTGGAAGATGAGAGAGAGAGAGAGAGAGAGAGAGAGAGAGAGAGAGAGAGAGAGAATAATACAAAGCTTATTTTATGGCTTACTGGTAGGAGGTGACCATAAATAGATATTTGGCTATAAAAAATCAAAAAGTAGTTATGGAATATAATTTTTTAAAAGGGTATCTATTTAAAATAAATAAATTATCAACCTTTGTTACGGGAGGTAACTAATCCAAAAATTTATCCCGGAGATTTTATTAAGGATTTAAGATATATATATTATTTATACTATCAGTTTAACTTAGATGATAATAACAAGTTATTTAATCAATTTTTAGGTTACCATATTTGATTCAATATGAAAAGTTACTTCTTGTTGTAAGTCAAACTAATTCGACGGTGTATAAAACTTGTATATGTTAGCGTATGACTTAAACTCATTCTACACAATCAGATCAATTATAAGATAATTATAGATAAATTTCTAAAATGAGTAGTAATTGATAATCTAGTAAAACTTATGATTTTTGTGCTATTAAAAGTTATATTATACCGAGCATATATTTTGCTTAAATCCGTAATTAATAGAAAGTTCATAACCTTCTTGCTTTCGTTCCCATTAATCTCTCTGCAGAACTAATTTTCTTAAGCACCCTCGAGGTTTATAGAAAAAAGAGGCTCAAAATTAGCAACTCAAATAACTAAGTTATATGAAAATACTCCCTCCGGTCCAAAATAAGTGATTTTTTAACATTTTTCTTGTGGTCCAAAATAAGTGATTTTTTCGGATTTCAAGAATGAATTAATTATTTTTTTCCTTTATTGTCCTTGGAGTAAATAGTGTTGAAATATGTGTTAGGAGTGTTTATGTGAGATAGTAAAGGTTA
>MU679876.1:56891-67865 GCA_026770625.1 Nicotiana glauca | reverse complement strand
GGGGTGGAGGGGGGTGGAGGGGGTGTTGCAGTACATCGTTGGAAAAGGATATGCAGCCAACCACTAATAACTAACTTTAGCATAAAAGTGTTAATCTTGATTGTTCAAAGTTCAAACTCATAATTTGATACTTTAGACAAAACAATGGCTTTTAAAGTAAGTAACCTTTATAATAATACTTTTGTTTAAGTGCTTTCTCATTTACTATTATTATTATTATTATTATTATTATTATTATTATTATTATTATTATTATTATTATTATTATTATGAAAAATGTTTTCTTGTATTAACAATGTAGAAACTAGGTTAAAGAATAAGACTATAGTTTGATGGAGATTAAACAGAATAAAATATGTATACTCCATCCGTTTCAAATTATTTGTCGTAATTTCTAAAATAGCTATCTCAAATTACTCTCTCCGTCTAGCTCAAATTATCTGTCGTGCTTTCTAAAAATACTTGTCTCAAATTATTTGTCATTTTAGAAGTTCAAGACAAAATAAATTATATGTTGCCATTTTACCCTTAATTATAATTGTATTTGAAGATGGAGATAAATAGGATAAATATTCAACGAAGAGACATTATATCTTAGGACATAAAACCCTTCTACTAATTAATATTCTTAAGGGGTGCGTAAAAGAGAAACACGACAGATAATTTGAGACGGATATTTATTATTTTAGAAGTTCAAGATAAAATTAATTATTTTTCCCATTAATCGCTAGTAGTATTGAAGATAAATATGGCATATAAATAGAGTAAAAATTCAATAAAGAGATATTAAAATAGTCAAACTTCTCATAATTAATGTTGTCGTAAGAAACGTGTAAAAGAGAAATATAATAAATAATTTGAGATGGAGGGAGCAGTACCAAGTGAAAATTAAAAATATTCCAACTTCCAGCTTTGAGATAAACTTTCTATTCATTAAACTTTGAGCTCTTCTTAATTTTTTTTATTTAGGGTGGTTGGGATTGGAATTTGTTTGGGTTGGGGGAGGGGGGATGTGGAAGTTGCCTTGCAGTGCTGGAAAAGGATATGCAGCCACCTATAAAAGCATTAGTATAAAGTGTTAATCTTGAATGCTCAAATTCATAATTAGACACTTTAGAGTTTAGACTAAAGATGGTTGTTAAAGTAAGTATTTTTTTGTTTATGAATATTCTTTTGTTCAAGTTGTATCGGTGAAAATTAGACTCGTCGTGTGGGTCTATTAAATGGCGACATGTGTCATCAAAGTTTGAAGAAAAGTGAAGAATAACATGTAATGATGATATGTGAAACACCCTCGGGACCGAACATACTCGTATCGTGCCTGTTAGCCTCGGAACTGATCATCATGAAATAACCGGATCAGGTGCGGGAGAATATCTCACGAGGAAGGAATCAATTAATCCCAGATTATATGGGATTTATCATCATTGCACCATCTGTTACAAATCAATTATGTAACGTACAATAAATGCAATAAATAATTGTAACGGTTAGAACAAGGCAATCAATTCAAGATTGACTCAACAGGCACGGGATTGACTCAATAGGTACGAGATTGACTCAACAGGCACGAGATCGACTCAACATGCATGAGATTGACTCATCAGTTACGAAATTAACTCATCAGTTATGGAATTAATTCATCAATTACGGAATTAATTTACCAATTACGAAATTCCAGCATTTACACAGCTGTTACAAGTCTTCCAAAAGTAATGGATGGATTGAGTAAATGCTCATAATGGACCCATAATTCAAGGACAGTGGTTACTTAGATCTAGCCCTATAAATAGACATACTTTTACAACCATCAGGTATATCTAATTTTGTTATCTACAATTCTATATATTGTAATGTAATTTATAGCACATTGCTCTCAAGTTAGCCAAAGTTCGGCCCTTCAAGCTCTGTTCGGCTCATTATCCTATCAAGGATCATTCAATAAGAATTTGTTCTTCTCTGCTTTATTTTTATTATATTATCTGTGATTGAATTTATTTTTCACTTCTGTATCACGTTGTATTAATAAAATTTTATACCTTTCGGATTGAATCGGTTGCTTGTGGCCCGTCATATAAAATTATTATTTTGACCTTGAAAACTATTTTTTGGGTTAAACAGTTTGGTTATGTTACCGAAAACTCAACCAAATTTGCTATTCATCCGAAGATAGTAACATTTTTTGTTAATATTCGCTTGTTTTCAGTTTAAACCTTCATCATGGCCGAAACTTGCCAATCAACACAGTTTAGGACAAACAAGTTGGAGAAGGCTTTACCATGCAAAATAAAAAGGGAAGAATAGCCATGATAATGATATGTAAGCAACAAGCAGAGAAAAATAGAGAATGTACATCGATATATTGGTACCGCAACTATCAGTACCAGAACTGATTATAACGAATCTGTACAAAATAGTTCCGGAACAGGAGGTTCAAATACACCAGGCCCGGAGATCAAACAGATGTGATTCTTGGGTGATCCGAATCTAAATGCAAAAATCTAAAAAAACAGGTCCGAGCAAAGAGATACGAGATTTTCTTCACGGGCTGGAAAACATCCGGATCTAACCGAACAGGTAAGGAATTACCTTGCTAAATTGTAAAATTTCATAGGAGAAGAATGAAGATTAGGAGGAACATGGGTAAAAAACCCACGGGATTACTTACAAAGATACCAGACGTAACAACTAAATAAGAAGAGATAGCTGCGGGATGAAATATCCCACGGGGAAAGAAGGTTCATTAACAACTGTGGACAGTTATGCAAATATTTTCGGAAGCACTCACTAAACCAAAGGCATCAGAAGCCACAAGGTCAAATGCTGAAGAACTAGAAATTATCATTGACATCCCAAATAGGAAGGTTTGTGTTGGTCGAGACTCGATACCAAATTTAAAGGTAAGTTGATTAAGCTATTACATGTTAACAAAAATTGCTTTGCTTGCCTCCATGCTAACATAACAGGTATATCACCGGAGGTAAAGGTTTATATACTCAATATTGACCTGTGAAATAATCCGATCAAGTAAAAGAAGAAACTAGAGTCAAATAATAAAAGATAAAGTTACTGAACTTTGAAAGATTGGTTTAGTCCGAAAAATCGAATCATTCGAACATGCTATCTAACAACAACACATCATTACTTTCAAAATTTCTAGGAGAAAGATGATTGCTGCTACACCAAATTATCTCAGATGTCTCGGTAAATGCAATTTTAATTCAAGAAGATAAAGGTACACATTCTCCTATCTATTATAAAATGCTCTTAGATACAGAAACTACATATCTACATTTTGATAAATTGGCATTAATTGTAGTTTCCCTAAATCTAAGACTTTATTTTCAATTTCATTCAATTCTCGTAGTCACTATATTTTCATTGCGTAATATTTTACATAAACATGAACTGTCAGGAAGGCTAGCTAAATGAGTAGTCGAACTAAGTGAATATGATATTGTTTATCAGTCACGTACGGCTATAAAATCACAAATTTAGCAAATTTCATAATTAATCTTAGCTCGAACATATTACCCGAACATGTTATTTCTGGGATAATTCTCAGGATCTGGACCTTCTACACAATTAGGTCCACAAGTAATAAACTTTATGAGTTAGGGACAATGCTTAATGCCTATCAAAAAAAGTAGTTAGATAATTCATAAAAATTATTTTATTACTAACAACAAAGCCGAGTATGAAGCATATACTACAGGGCTTAAATTAGCTTGGGGACTCAGAGTAAAAATATTGATTTAAAGATTGATCAAATCCAAGAAAACTATGAAACCCAAGAAAATTGAGTCAGATGTACTAGTCTCGGATCTACTGCTGATATCACTGACTCTGAAAGCAACACCGGGCTCTTATTTAGAAATATTGTTTCCGGATCAAACAGTCTCGGGATTGAGCCATTTCTTATTGAGGCGATCCCTGATCTATCATCAATTAGAATGAAAATGAGGTAAGCCTGACTAATTTAATTTGGAATTGGCATAATAAATTCATTTATTACTTGCGGAATGTGACTTTACACAAAGACAAGCATGCTCTCGATAACTCTGAGTGTGTCTCATCCCGTACTACCTGCCTTGTTGAAGGAGATTATATTTGAGAATATTCAAGTCTCCAAAAGCTAAAATGCCACATGGACCAAACAAACAAAATATATGATGCGAGAAAATTTATAAAGAAAGTAGTGAAAATTACTCCGGTAATAAGGCTTTAAATCAAAAACTCATCAAAGTCAATATGAATAGCTCAAATCAAGATATGGCATGATCCTCGACAATATTTTGGAACCTCTGTGGTTCCCGTCCTGAGTACAAAATATTTGATAAAAAGAGCTTCGGTACCGTCCCTATGTTGGAATTAGACCATTTGAAAGTCCATCAATATCGAAACTAACTATCCTACTGGGGACTATTAAACTGCGGATTGTCAAATTATGATTCCAGTGTTTAAGTTCTCAAAACTCAAAACTCAAATGCTAGGAAGATTACTTATACTCGAAGATTAGTCAATTTGACATGATATTTATAAGAAGTGATACAAACAATTGTTTGCCTTAGGAGATAGAATTCCTAAGAGTATTCTGATATAATTTACCAGCTCAACTCAGTTATGTGACGACCCGACCCGTCGTCTCATGAGTTACCGCTCTGTTTCCCCCATTTTACGCTTCTTCATGTTTCATTATCAGTATTTGGTGTGTTAGAGTTGATTTGGATTGGTTTTGGTAGGAAATGAGATACTTAGTCTCTTTTAAGAAGGCTTAAGTTGGAAAAGTTAATCGGACGTTGACTTATGAGTTAGAGGGCTCGGATGTGATTTTCGATAATTCGGTTAGCGTCGGGAGGTGATTTCTGACTTAGGAGTGTGATCGGAATTGATTTTGGAGGTCCGGTGTAGAATTTGGCTTGAATTGGCGAAGTTAGTATTTTGGCGAATTCTGGTTGATAGGTGAGATTTTGATCCGAAGGTTGGAATGGAATTCCGAGAGTTGCAGTAGTTGCGTTAGGTGATTTTAGATGTGTGTTCAAAATTTCAGGTCATTTGGAGGTGTTTTAGTCGGGTTTTTGATCAAATGCGTATTTCAGAAGTTTTGAAGAAACTTAGGCTTGAATCCGATGTGATTTAATGGTTTTAGCATTATTTGATGTGTTTTGAAGATTGGAACAAGTTTGAATAATATTTTAAGATGTGTTGGTACCTTTGGTTGAGGTACCGGTAGCCTCGGGATGATTTCGGATGGTCAATCAGACCATTTTTGGACTTAAAGATTGCAGGTTCAGCTGTTTGTGTTGCATAAGAAAATTGCTCTTCGTGTTCGCATGGGTGAGTCGCGAATGCATAGAGGAAATTTGGGTGGCCTGGAATTTAGTCTTCGCGATCGCGCGGCATAGGGTCGCGTTCGCGTAGTTCTGAAAGGCGAAGCTTCGCGTTCGCGGTGGGGATCACGCGTTCGCGTAGAAGGAAGTTAAGGCCCTGAGTATTTGTTCATAGCGATCGCGGCCATAGGGACGTGTTCGCGTAGTCGGAGGTCCTGAAGGTTTGCGTTCGCGGGCTGGGAGCCGCGTTCGCGTAGGGATAAATTTTGGTCAGCATTTTATGTTCATCGTGAACGCGGGTGTGTTGACCGCATTCGCATAAGGTAAAAATACACCTGGGCAGAAGGGTTTTATATTATTTCATCCGCGAAGCTTGGTCCATTTTCCTCCATTGTTGAGCACTTTGAGAGCTTTTTGGTAGAAATTGAAGAGGGTTTCGATGGGAATTGATTGGAGGTGAGTCCTATGGCCTAGAAACATCATTTTATTGAAGAATCAATCTGTAAATTCATGAAAATTTGAGTAAAATTGGAAGAACTAGGGCTTGACTTTTGAAATGAAAATTTGGGGATTTGAGCTCCGATTTTGGTAAATTTGGTACGTATGAACTCGTGAAGAGACGAGGAATCCGGTGGTGTAAATTTTATAATTTTTCGAGAAGTGGGCCCGTTGCTCGGGTTTTGCTAGTTTCGAGATTTTTGCTATTTTCGATTATTTTCGATTATTTTCGATTGGGTATTGTTCCCTTAGCATATTGTGATGTATTCACTCTGATTTTGGTTAGATTCGGCGCGCGTGGAGATCGATTTTAGGGGCAAAGGCGTCGCGAGCTAGAGATTTCACCGGTTCGAGGTGAGTAATGATTGTAAATGATATCCTGAGGGTTTGAAACCCCGGATTTGCACATCATAGTGCTGTATTGAGGTGACTTGCACACCGGATAGCGAGCGTAGGGTAGAGAACCATTGGGGATTGTGACTTGGTCTGTCCCGATTGATGAAATTACTACATATTTTACTGGAACTACTTGTTATCATCATAATTTGGGCTAATTGTCATGTTTGGGCTTCGTGCCAACTATGTGAATCCTTCAGGGATTGATATCACTGTTTTCGCATTACTTTGCATATTATTTGATCTCGGTCCAAGGTTTTAATATTGTTTTGCAAACTCAACCATTTTTCTAAGATTTGAAAACTAAAATAATATTTTATTGACGTTTTGAGATGATAACTATTATTTTAATATTGCCCAAGTGGCTTATGTGCATTTCTGGACTGAGCATGGATCGGGCCACGCGCCGCAGTGGTATTGTATTGATATTGAGGCCGAGGGCCTAGTTGGTGCCACGAGATGGCTTGATTATTTGCGCTTGGGCTGTAGGAGCCCTTGTACACACCCCCAGTAAGTGTCGTCGACATTAAATATATGGATGGCTCGGGCTGCACGCCGCAGTGGGTACCGGAGTATACTGTCATATGCATTGCATTGCACTCATGCATTTGTTCCTATTTGTATTATTTGTCATGACATTCCAGCACTCGCATTTCATTGGCTTTTATGCTACTTTTTGCACTACTTACCTGATACCCTGGTGTTATTTGTTAATGGAGTGCTGTGCCTGAGGGGCTGACTTATGTGCTGACTTGCACTATCTGTTTTGCATTCATTTGCTTAACTATTGGAAAAAAATATTTTCAAAAGAGGTTTAAAACCGAGTCCAGATATTTCCAAAAATTTCACAGTTTCATAGTTTTCTCAAAGGGTTACACTATACTATATAGCATGATGACTTGCTTTACGTGGTTTCTTGCTGCTCAGTTATTATTTACCTTTATTACTCACTGAGTTGGAGTACTCACTTTACTCCCTGCACCTCGCATGCAGATGCAGGTATTGGTTTACCTGGTAGCGGGTTTGAGCTGGTTAAGGATTTTGCTATTGTAGTCGAGCAAGGTGATCGCCAGCGTTCGCGGTACCAGATTTCTTCCTTTGATTCCAGATTTTATTCTATGTATTACAGGCTTGTAGTTGACTTAAAAATCCTTCTAGATGCTTGTGACTTGTGACACCCCGATTTCGGGCTGAGCCGGGATGGGTTCCCTGTTTTATTACGTTTATTCTGCAATATGATTTCATTATCTATGATTCAGACTTATTTATGCTAAGTAACTGTTAAAAGAGGCGTTGTTGTCCTGTTGGCTGGCCTTGTCTTCACGAGAGGCGCCATCACGACCGGGTGTGGGAATTGGGTCGTGACAAGTTAGTTGTATTGCTCATATCAAGCATAAACACTTCAAACAGTGTTGAATAAGTTCTTCAAAAGTACATATACTACACGTACACAAAAGGATCGAGAACTCCATGTCAGAGTCAAGAATCCTACGATAAAAACGAGAGTTTTACATCTAAGTCAAGATAAATGTATGCAAATAAGTCACCAGAATAAAGTTCACTTTGAACAAACACGTGACTTATACAACAACAACCATTCAAGTTGAATATGTACGCCTTTCTTAATGGCTAATTGTATTATGACTCGGATCGATTATCCCGTAAATCCCAATATTATTTCGGATATGTGTCCCTCTCTATTTGGAAGTATATTGATATACCGCAATTTGGATTCAAATCCAATCAGATTAAATGTCTCTTCAGAATAAATCTACTAATATATATATTTATTTGGGATCAATATTACCTCAAACTCAAAGACTTACCAGGATCAATACTCCCGTAAATATTAATAGGGTCAATACTCTTGTAAATCCTACCGGGATTAATAATCCCTCAGACTAAAAGTCTACTCGGATCAATCGATCCTATTTTATGCGTGAATGAAAAGGAGACGTACTATTCATAGCGTTTAAAGTATATAAAAGAGCTCTCTTTTATTTAAAAGTTAGATACCCAACGGTGCAACTTTAGATATCGCACAAGTAACGATGCATCCAAATATATATTTTAAGTCTAAAAGATTAAGTATGAGCACTCAAATAATTTTCTAAAGTGCCAAGAAAAACTTGTACTCGGATAAATTCTCTAAAAAACCAAATGATGATATTAGACCCGAAAGATACGAGGAACAATGTATTATTCCCGGTCTAGGTTACAACCTTTTTGATAAAAAAGGGTTAAGCAATCATCATCTAAATATATATCTCCAATTCCCGTATGTTTTTCCTTTTCAGGAAATGGACCATATGGAAAGAATAATCAAATGCTCAAGATTTCATACTTCAAAAGTTCTAACACTTGGGGGACTATATATATGGAAGGCAAAGAAGATATAAAAAATCAAAATTCAAGTCAAGCCTAAGGTCTACCCAACAAATCGAAAGTTAAGAGCAAAGTCACGAGCTAAAAACACAAGCCTGACTCGAAAACCTTTGAAAACATATTCATAATGTGACGACCCAAAGGGTCATCACCTGTTTTCTCACTCGTTCAGTGTGTCCGAGGCCTTAAAACCCTTATTTTTACTTATTTCGATTTGCGTGCGCAGTCCGGGCGTGTAGCCGGAAAATTTTTATGTTGAAATATGTGAATTCTGTGAAAAATTTGAAGAATTTTGATATTAATATGATTATAGTTGACTTTGGTCAATATTTTTGGTAAACGGACCCAGACCCGATATTGGACGGTCCCGGAAGGTCCGTACAAAAATATGGGACTCGGGCATGTGCCCGGAGTCGAATTCGGAGGTCTAGAGCCCTAGATATGAATTTTTTCGTGAAATTATTTTTCTGAAATTATTAAGGAAAATGAAAATGAAAATTGATTAAAGAACTATGGTATCGGGCTCGTATTTTGGTTCCGACGTGCAGTACAAGTCTTATATATTATTTAAGCGCTTTCTGTGAAGTTTGGTCAAAATCGGACGTCGTTTCACGTGTTTCGGACTATAAGTTCTAAGTTTGAAAGTTCATGAAGTTTAAAAGAAAAATCATGTGTTTTGAGGCTTGATTCTATGTAAATGATGTTATTTTGGCGATTTGATCACGCGAGCAAGATCGTAGGGTGTTTTTGAGGTTGTGTTCATGTTTGGGTTGGAACCCCGAGGGCTCGGGTGAGTTTTGGATAGGCAACGGATTGCATTTCTCATATTTGAAAAAGCTGGTATTACTCAGTTCTGGTATCTTCGCATTTGCGAAGAATTTCTCGCAAATGCGAAGGCACCATCGCAAATGCGAAGAAGGGGAACGCTGGGCAGGATCGCAATTGTGATAAAGACTTCGAAAATGCGAAGTCTGATATGAAGGGATGTAGTCGCAAATGCGACGCCCTTGCTCGCAAAAGCGAGATGGCCTTGGTCGCAAATGCGAGAAATAGTTCACAAATGCGAACCTAGGCAGCTAGACCTGGGTTCGCAAATGCGATCCCAGATGGCGCAATTCCCAAGAAAAATATTGTTCACAAATGCGAACCAATGTTCGCAATTGCCATATCCGCAACCCAGCAATTTTTATACATAGTCGAAATTTCATCACTTTTCACCATTCTTTCAAAACCCAAACCCCATAGGCGATTTTTCAAGAGCAAACTTCATCCCAAATCACTTGTAAATCGATTTTTACTCAATTCTTTCAATCTTTAACATTATTAAACATGTTTTCCACTTGAAATCAAGGATTTTCATGGGTGAAATTGGGGTTTTTGGGTAGAACCTAGGTTTTCTATAAATTGGGGAGTTGGACCTCGATTTGAGGTCCGATTTCAAAACAAATTACATATTTGAGTTCGTGGGGGAATGGGTAACCGGGTTTTGGTCCGAACCTCGGGTTTTGACCACGTGGGCCCGGGGGCATTTTTGGAATTTTTGGAAAAAACTTGGGAAAATCATTTTTATGCATTCAAATCGATTCATATAGTGTTTATTAAAGTAATTGAACAAATTGTGATTAGATTCGAGCGAATTGGAGGTGGAACTGCGAGGTAAAGCAATAGTTGAGAATTAAGTGGATTTCAAGGCTTTGAGGTAAGTGTTTGGTTTAACCCTAGCTTGAGGGAATATGAGTTGAGTCTTATTGCTAATTGCTATGTGATCGAGTACGATGTATAAGCATGGTGATGAGTATCTATACATTGGTGTCTAGCATAACCGTGAGTCCTTATAATGTGATTTCCATGACTTGGTTGTAAACTCCGTGTCTATTGGAGAAATTCTATATGTTATGAATAACATGTGAACGGTAAAATAATTATTTGATTCCTGGGAGCATTGGCTCGAATTGTGATACGAATATTGAAAGTATATGAAATGACTAGAAGATTTGGAGCATTGGCTCAAAATGGTAGAGTGAATTATAAGATTAGAAAAGTAAGAAAAAAGAAAGCATTGTTGATTATTCCCTTGCCGGGATTTTTGTCAAATGTTAGATTATTGTTATGTCCATTAATTGTGACTGTTGTTTGGAGAGTCAGACTATTGAATGATATTGAGGAGCGGGTTGCACGCCTCAACATTAAACAATGATATATGAGGGTCGGGTTGCGCGCCGCAACAGTGATACCTGATAAATGGTATGGGTCGGGTTGCACGCCGCAACAGTGATATTCGTGGAGCGTGTTGCACGCCGCAACAGTGATATTTGTAGAGCGGGTTGCACGCCGCAACAGTTATTGATGCCATGTGTTTGTATTT
>MU679876.1:19634-40814 GCA_026770625.1 Nicotiana glauca | reverse complement strand
TAGAAATGAGTTTTCTAGCATTCTTCCAAAAATATCAAAATTCGACACCGGACCCACATGGTCCAAACACGAGGCTCGGACCAAAACCTAGTCACCCATAACCCCACAAGTTCATATGTAATTTGTTTTAAGATTCGACCCCAAATTGAGGTTGAACCACCCAAAATTCCCAAAACCCTAACTCTACCCAAAACCCTTAATTTCTACTTTGATTTCATGATTTAGGTCTAGGAATTTGATAAATGATGATAGAAAATGAAAAAAATGAGTTAAGATTTACTAACCCAAAAAGTCTTGGTGAAAAGTCGCTTCAATGGACGCCTAAGTGCTTGGATTAGAAAGGAGTTCGTGTGTTTTTGTGAAGAAGTCCGTAACTACCGTTCCTGGGAATTAAATATAACTGGGCAACCCTTCACGTTCGCGGAAAGAGGGTCGCATTCGCGAAGGGTAATCTGGGCAATGCATCGCGAACGCATGAAGGGGGACGCGAACGCGTAGAAGAAAAAGCTGAGGGCCAAGGGACTGTTATACGCGAATGCGATAATTGGGTCGCGAACGCATTGAAGAGGGAAGGCTGAGCTACGCGGACGCGGAAGTTCAAGCACGAACGCGATGAGTAAAATGAGGACCAAATCTTCTGAGTCAATTACTCTACGCAAACGCGATAAGGCAAATGTGAACGCGATGAAGGACGAAGCTGAAGCTTTGCGAACGCGAGAGGCCTAACGCGAACGCGAAGAAGAAAATCACTGGGCACCTATTGCAGATTTTTCTGCAATTTCCTAAGTGCAAAACTACCCCGAACACCTCCGAAAATACTCCCGAGCCCTCGGGACTCCTAACCAATCACACACACTAACTCAACAACATCCTACGAACTTACTCGAGCGATCAAATCGCCAAAACAACATCAAAATCAATGAATCAAGCCTCAAAATCATCATATTCATTTCAAACTTCTTAAACTTCTAACTTTAGAAAATTAGGTCCAAAACACGTCAAACGACGTCCGATTTCGACCAAACTTCGCAGAAAGTGCTTAACACATATTTAAGACCTGTGTCGGGCGTCGGAACCAAAATACGAGCCCAATACCATAGTTTTTTAATCAATTTTTATTTTCATTTTCCTTAATAATTTCAGAAAAATAATTTAACAGAAAAATTCTTTTACTCGGGTTCTAGACCTCGGATTTCGACTCCGGACACATGCCCGAGTCCCATATTTTTCTACGGACACTCCGGGACCGTCAAATCACGGATCCGGGTCCGTTTACCAAAAATATTGACCGAAGTCAACTTTAACCATATTAATATCAAAATTCTTCAAATTTTTCTCAAATTTCACATATTTCAACATAAAAACTTTCCGGCTACGCGCCCGGACTGCGCACGTAAATTGAGGCAACAATAAGTAAGGTTTTAAAGACCTCGAAGGCGCGGAATAAGGGAGAAATCCGGTGATGACCCTTTGGGTCGTCACAATTCAATAAGAATTCTTTCTTCTCTGCTTTATTTTTATTATATTATCTGTGATTGAATTTATTTTTCACTTCTGTATCACGTTGTATTAACAAAATTTTATATCTTTCGGATTGAATCAGTTGCTTGTGGCCCGTCATATAAAATTATTATTTTGACCTTGAAAACTATTTTTTGGATTAAACACAAGTACTTTAGCATTATCAGTTTGTTATTGTTGATGTTGTTCTTAGACTTGTTTTTAACCGTTATTAATTAATTGTTTTACCTTGGGATTCACAAAATGACACATAAAATTCACTTCTCTTTTAAATTTTTTGTTATCCATAGACTATAGGGATAAGTACATAAAAGAGTGCAGTGGCAGAATGTTTTCTTGTCCTCTTTTGCCTGGTTTTTTAACTGTTTTGGGATTAAAAAATAATAGGGGCCATAACTGATTTAGAAAAAAATATTGGCTGTTACAGTATGGGCAATAAATTATTTCTTGAATAAAAAATAAGTAAGTACTCCCCCGGTCTTATAATAAGTGATCTTTTGCCTTTGAAATACTCCTTAAAGTTTGTTTGGATGGTTGTTAACGTATCATATTATATTGTACTGTACTGTATCGTTTGATGAATATAATGTTTGGATGAATTGTATCGTTTTGCCGTCGTTTCATGATATCATACACCAGTAATATGATGAATAAACTTGCAATATTACAAAGAAAAATTATGATACGGTAAATAAAAAAGTAGGGTAAATGATAAAATATAATTATTTAATAATATTGAAGGGTGAGATTGAGAGAAAAATACAAGGAAACGACGCGACCACACCCAATCGGTCGTTACAGAAAGTGGCACAATTTATCGTTACATAACGACGGATTTAACGATACGATACAATAAAATTTAAGTAACAATCAAAACAAACATTGTATTTAAAGTAACAATACAATACGATACAATAGGTAACAACCATCCAAACAAATATTAATTCTTAAGGAAAAAAATACTTTGACTAAATTACTCTTAAGTAAAATTTATATATTGTTAACCCGACACATTGAGATATATAAATAAGGACAAATTTGAAAAATCAAATTTAAATTATTTTTAATTATGTAAAAATAGCATTTATTTTGAACAAAGATAAAAAGACCTAAAAGTCACATGTTATGAAACGGGAGTAAATGAATAGGAAAAACATTTTTTTTAAAACTTGTTTTTTTGTGTGTTTGTTGGGGTTTTGGGGCGGGGGGAGGGGGGTAGAGGGGAGAGAGTTCAAAGTGTTTTTTTTCCTCACGTTGGAGAAATAGTGTTGTCGTTGTTTAATCTACAAATAGTTGAAAATGATAGTGCTAAGATTGGTAGGAATGATTTTGGTTTAGGAAATTATTATTTAGTTAATTAATTAAGATTCTAAAGTTAGTTATATCAGTTGTATTTTAGTCTCTTATAAAGAAAGCAAATGTTTTATTTTTTCAAACTAATGTGAAATGGTTATGAATAAAATTTTATTTGGAGTGAATGTCTATCTCGTAGAGAGTTTTACTTTGTGACTAAGTCATTTTCCCCTTATAAGTAGAGGAATTTTACCCCATTGTAAATCATCCCAAAATCAATAAAAAAAAAATTCTCCCTACTTTTCTATGCAATATTCTTCGTCTTCTTTTATTGTTTCATAACACGTTATCAGTATGAGACTCTAAAAAATTGAGTAGAAGTTTTGGGATTAAGCATAATGATTGTCAATTATTTCATAAACTTCCTTCATGATTAAATTTTAGATTTAAGGTAAGTATTTTAATTTATTTTTCTCACAAGTACAAATAACAAAGTTTGATTATAACTCTAATGGAGTTTGTAAGAAATTATAACCACGTGAAATGGTAAAATTTCTATGTCTTGCCATGATCAAAGTCATGTATGATCGTGAGCACAAGAAATGAAAATCCGTCCCATTGAATTTGCTTCTTCTTTCCCTTAAGAGAATGTGATAACAATATGTGATAAGTCTGAAAGAAGATAAAATTATTACCGTGAAGGTATCAATGGATGTGGACGTGACAATTGACGAAATTATAATCGCCATCACTGTGATAATGAGAATAATGAGAATTCTCAAAATAATCCTTCACCCTGTGAAAGTAATATTTGTCATCAATTTGACATGAGATTTTATAAAGCACGTATAGATGATTATGGTCCATTCATGATATGAATCTGACAACATCTGATTTATGAATACATATTCATTCTTGGAAGAATATGAATGTGCTAGTGATAGTGAATATATCACACTCAACTCTAGAAGGAGGTTTGAGATGATATAAGAAAATAATGTGATTATTATGGCGTGAATGTTTATTGATCACGTACCTATTGTACGCCAAAAATATTTTGGCAATGTCATTATTAAAGGACAACAATAATGCAAGAAACATATCTTGCGTATAATTTTGACCATAACCATAATGGTATAACTTTCTCCTTAAAAGAGATATTCACCATATGGATGTTGATGAATATGTCGTAGTACCAAATTAATTGAAAGCTCTGGAAGAGTCAATTATTACTATTTTTGGAGAAACACAATTCATTACCAATAAGGTATTGTGTTGTAGTAAGTCTCAAAGAAACTTATTCAGTTTCCAAAGTATACGTAAAAGCGGTTGATTGTATTGAGACTATAAATAAAAGAAAATTTTAATATCTTCTATTACTACAACTTGTAGCGGGGTAATATGTACGTTAAAAGTTACCCGCTTTATCCTTCAATTTGTACTACATAAATAAAAATACCGCAATAAAGTGAATGTTTATTGATATAAAAATCCATATCATAATAAACTTGGAGTTTATTGATAATTGCATACGCCATGGTGTAAATCTGAATTTCATCAATATTGATAATTTATTCAGTTGACATAATTGTTTTAGCCATATCAATTTAAGTATGATGTGCAAAAATAATAGAGAATTCACATGGGTAAATATTAAAGAATTAGAAAGTTCTTTACGAATTCTCTTATATTGTTTGTTCTCATTAATTAATAGATCAGCTAAAATTGGGATTGAATTCCATGAATGCTGGAAATATTAAAGGTGAATATGGGCTCATTCACCTGCCATGTATACCACATAAGATGCATCTATGATATGATTACATGATCGATAGTTTATTAACCCGCAATATGGTATTTACGAGGTAACTTTCTCAATAATTTGATTTAGAGCATAATTTCCAGATTTTTTACTCAAGATAGTTCATCTTGATAAGTTGGTTTACATCACAGCTAGTTTAGCAAAATAATTTATTGAGTGCCTCCACTTAATAGCTAAACTATTGCTTATGAGAACAAAGTTATCTATATCAGTTTGATATATGTTATATACGAAAGTATATTATTTTCTCCCCTCACAAGTGGTTCGGGTCAGGAACCAAATAATTATATCTTATTATTATTGATGTGCGATATATATTTTGATTAACACCATAACGCACAAAGATGGATTTTCAAAATTGAGGAAGCGAGTTAGTTTCTCTAACATGAGGGGGAGACACGATAAACAGTTGAGAAAAAGTTACGTGTAATGAATTATCATGTTTACATCTAGATCCTCGAATAAGATAATATGAACTTGAAGTTCATAAAAGATAATTCATCTGCAATATATTGCAAAGCATGCCGGACGCTTTTGCTGACCCAAAGAAAGCAACTATATTCTCATTGTAAATGCTCCTATTAAGTCATAGAAGGACAAAGTCTATGGTAAGAATAAAGCGTATAGACAATCGGTTTCAAATAAACTTCTTGATAAAGAAGATGATAAAATGATCAAAATTATCATAATAAAGGAGGCAAGCGATCTAGAAGATCACATGACATAACACTTCATAATATCTCATGAGAGATCCAGGTACCCGAATATATGAATGAAGAGATCTCTATGCCATGTCTTTATGAAAAATAAGGAGGTTGGAGTCGATATAAAATGTTTGTCGACGACATTGATTATAACGCTAAATATATATATGAGGATCTTAAGTCTGGAGAAACAATTCAAGTAGAATTTGGTTTCATATGAAAGACAAGTAGTTTTGGACCTATAGTTCAAACACTTAAAAGTATAAAGACAATGGTGTGTGCTATCATCTTTATATATCTTATATGTTTGGCATGACATGAAAACTTGATGTAGGTCTAAAGTCTATTTATATGGCTTATTGATTATACTTATATGGCAAGCCATGAACGATTTAAAATGCTAATAGCATATGCAATTCTTGGAGAATTTTTTTTCACGAATGACCATATCCTAAGTGCAATTTGTGTACAAAGTTATCTTGCTATTACTTTAAGCATAATAATGTAATAGAGAGGATTTTCAAGGTCCAACATATTTTTTGGAGTTAATATGGTGGATTTATTCACCAAATCTTTCCCGACGTCTACCTTCAAGAAGCTAGTATATAAAATTGGGATGCGAAGACTCAAGGATGTGACATAATGCTCTCATTAGGGGGAGTTAATGCGCATTGCACTCTTTTTCTCTTACAAGGTTTTGTCCCACTGGGTTTTCCTTGTGAGATTTTTAACGAGACAACCAAAAGGCGTATTGTTAAACATGTGTACTCTTTTTCCTTTTCTAGAATTATTTTTCCCATTGGGTTTTATTTTAGTTAAAGTTTTAATGAGGCACATTACTTATTGAGTAGACATTCAAGGGGGAGGGTTATGAATAGAATTCTATTTGGAGTGAATGTCTATCTTGTACAGAGTTTTACTTAGTGACTAAGTCATTTTTTTCCTATAAATAGAGGGATCTTACCCCATTGTAAATCATCCCAAAATCAATAAGAATTTTCTCTCCCTACTTTTCTATGCAATATTCTTCGTCTTATTTTATTTTTTCATAACAGAAATCAACTTATTTGATAATAACAATAATAATGATAATAACAACAATACTATCGACGACAACAACAATTGACATCTGGAAACGTGGCTCTTAAATTACATATCGCATCAAGCCTCAATTTATGTGGACGATGGTAAATGCTATATATTTGTTTAAAACAATTATTTTTCAAGAGAAGGATAAAAAGTGTTGGAAAACTAATTCAAAGTTGTAATAGGATACTTTAATTACTTAGAATTTGATTTATTTAATTCATGTCTAAATAGGATTTGCAGTTACAATAAACATAGGAATAGACTTTTTTATTTATAGTTGAAATATGTTTCATACTATTATAAATAGGGGTATTAATAGCTTATTTATTGTGTGGAGAAAACAAAGAATTGTAGAGAGCTTTTAGAGAGTTAAATAAATAATATTTTTCTTAATATTGGTATCAGAGCTTCCTACGATCTTGGAAGAGAATCAAGTAGCTTCCGCTGTCGGCGGGCGGCGCTAGCCAATGTGTGCAACCCGTCTGGCAGAAAAATATGTTAGAAAAATTATAGATAGTTGTTGACAAAATTAGGGTATTCAATGAAAAGTTTCATGACAGATTCAAGAAAGAAAACAAGCTTAAAGAGGTGCAATATGACACATGATGAAGAAACTCCTCTCTAAAAGTTGGAGAGGTTTAAAAAAAGTTGGAAGTTGATTATGTGTTTCAACGAAATTGGGTGTTGGTGACAAAGTGCTTCAACGGTGGTGACAAAGTACATCAATATGAGTTGGAGACAGGGGCTTCAACGAAATTGGGTGTTGGTGACAAAGTGCATCAACGTGAGTTGGAGATATGGGTTTCAACAAATTTGAGTGTTGGTGACAATGTGCATCGACGCTTGGTGACAAAGTGCATCAACGTGAGTTGGAAACATGGGCTTCAACAAAATTGGGTGTTGGTGACAAAGTGCATCAACGAGAGTTGAAGACAGGTGCTTCAACAAAATCAGGTGTTGGTGACAAAGTGCATCAAAACGTGAGTTGGAGACAGGTGCTTCAACAAAATTGAGTGTTAGTGACAAAGTGCATCAACGTGAGTTGGAGACAGGTGCTTCAACAAATTGAGGGATGAAGACGTGTGCTTCATCAAAAGTGAAAGTTGGAGAGAAGTGCTCCAACATAACCACACAACGAACAAATCAGACGTATACAACTTTGAATTACGGAAGAATGTTAGAAGACTAATTCAAAGTTGTAATAGGATACCTTAATTACTTTGGATTTGATTTATTTAATTCATATCTAAATAGGATTTGTAGTTAGAATAAATAAGGAATAGACTTTCTTGTTTCTAATTGAAATATGTTTCATACTATTATAAATAGGAGTATTAATAGCTTATTTTATTGTGTGGAGAAAATAAAGAATTGTAGAGAAATTTCATAGAGTTATAATAAAATAATATTTTTCTTCAGAATGTAAGAAGGAAATTGAAAAGAATTTATGAAAAATTGGAGAGGCTTCACCGACAGATCATAAGGAGTATATCTTCCATTATAAACTTATGGCATAAAATTAAGGCATATGCTATGGTCTCCTGGGCCACATAATTCCCCACCCTTTGTATTTCAAGCGCACATTTTTTATTTCTTCACCTGTCGGTGCCAACTTAATTATTACGAGTTTCTTTCTTCTTTCACTTCTTCATTATTATCACTATTCCTATTTCCTTCCGTTACTCACAAATGTTGAGTAGTTGGGTCTATCGAAAACAGAAAACAACATTTCTATTTATAAAAGATAAAGATTAAGTTTTGAGGCGAAGACAAGATTTAAATTTGAGATTTTATTCATTCTAAGTAACTAATTATAAATTAATAATTCATGCATATTCAATAAATTTTTAAAGATAAATATAAAGTTTGCACCAAAGTTAATGGGTTCGGCCGAACTCGTGTCCGAAACTCTAGCTCTGCCCCTGACTAGCTTTGTATAGACTATCCTCCCCAGATTTCACTGAATTTATTGTTGTTGTTCTCGCCTACTTTGGACACAAAGTATTTTCCTTCTTATTACTCCTTTCTTTCCAAGATGACAATCAAACAATAAAAGAGAAGTAAAAATGGATAGTATTATAAATTTCTCTACATATGTATGCCACACAAAGGATCAAATCTTATACGATATATATCTTTCTCATTTTATTAAAATTTAATTTTAAGATGTAGACGCTTATAACCTCTCACTCTATGCTTGCGGTAATGAATTTTCTTGGGTCAAGAGTTTTACTATAACAATATGTCCATTGGTCAAATTATTTCGTAAACATCGTTATTAGAGTATTGTAATTTTATTTCAAAAAATATTTTAAAGAATCTCTAATCACTGTAAAAATAAGATGCATATCCTGTTCCAAGCCCATGGGTCTGGCTGATCTTAAAATAGCCCATTGAGAATCACACTTGGGTTTTTGGTATTGCGAATTCAGCAAAGAGGAATTAACTCATATAGTCACCCACTTAATTACTTAAATTAAATATTGCCGATGGACATATAGTATATGTACTATTTATGTATAATATATTTATAATCATGTATAATCACTGTATAATTTGTACATATCGATTAAGAAAAGTAAACACTAAATCCGACCGATTATTTGTATAAAGATCCCTTCAAATTAAACTTATCCGTACAATTCAACCTATGGGTTGGACTAGTTAATTGTGTACATTCTTTTTTAATAAAATGACAGTTTGGTGAAATTAACTCTTGTTATGTGCGAGATCTAAAAATTGTGACGAAACAAAACGAAGTGAGACAGGATATGTGAAGCCTTCTCCCACCACAGTTCCATCACGCCTGTCCCAACCTGCCAGTAGCTACCTTGAAGTGAGTTTAATTGAATTTTCTTAGTTTAGTAGTAACAACTAGGCCAGCATAAGTTGGTCCTTTTTCCTGAGAATGTTACCATGGGCTACCAATTACCATAGTCTGTTCCAAAAATATGACACCATTTTATATTTAGAAACAGCTTAATCTTAAAATTTTTATTTTACTCTTAATGAGATAATCTATAGTTACACAAATAATTGATTTGTTTTAACCACAAAAAAGTTTTAAAATCTTTATTTATTTCTTTGCTTTGTTTCCAATCAAATATAATCATATAAAATGAGATATAGAGGGAGTACTATGTTTCATCACGAATAACTTAAGGAACAAAGAAGAGGGCAAGATGAAAAGACTATCGTTGTTTAACATAACAGCAGCTACAGCTACCTTCTCAGGGTATAAGGTGTATACACTACCGTCCCTATACTTCATTTGTGAGATTTCAATGTGTTTATTATTGTTGTTTTTATTATTACTTAAAGAGAGATCATCTATGGATAAATGCATACACTTCTTATATATTTAGAAAATCATATTGTTTAAACATCTAAAAGTCTTGTACATAAGATGTATCATTTATTTTTTCCTCTCTACAATCCAAGAATCTTGGACATCCTCACAAAACTCCATTTTTAAAAAACTGCAACCATTGATGCCAAAACTCCAAACAAACCGAAGGAAACCTTCAATTTCCCAGCAGATGATCCTGCCGGTGGTGGCGCCTGAGCGTCAGCCGGTGGCGAATCAGCCGAGGGCGAACTAGCCGAAGAATCGGCATCCTTAGAAGGAGCAGGGGCCTCTGTTTCTTCAGAAGCAGGGGCCTCTGTTTCTTCAGAAGCAGGGGACTCTGCATCTTCTGCAGGGGACTCTGCGTCATCATCAGAAGCAGGTGGTGAACTTTTAGGTGAAGATGTTGCATTATTAGCCTTAGGTGGTGGTGCTGAAACTGGTGCAAGTGTACCATCAAGTCCAGGTGTAACAAATGGCTGAGAAATTCCAAGAACTGAAATGTTATAAGGCTGATTCATAACAGATTTTTCGAGCCTTGAATCGCGTTGAGCGTCTTTAACAGCTGATCCAAATACAAAACTACCATCTTTAGCTGTCACATTCAAGAAACCTTGATCAAATCTTGCTTTACCAGATTGTTGGTACATTGTTGTCATTTTTGCAGTTTTGTCCTTTAAGCTTTTGAGTTTTGGGATATCATAGTAATCTAACACAACATAGGTTGATAAAACACTCTTGAGAACATCATCTGATTTTGAGGTAAGATCACCAATTGCACCATTTGGAACGGCCAAGATTGTAATTGTGGCCCTTTTGTTAATTTCGGTGGCTAAGCCAGATTTAGAAAGAAGGTCATTAAAAGTGCTATAATCAGAAAATTGGCTTAGAATTTTTGTGATATTAAAAGCTGAGGCTGAGGAGGCTAGTAGAAGGAAGTAACAGAGAAGGGCAACAATGGAACGATTCATTTTTGCCGGCAATGATCAAAGCCAAAGAAAGAAAGAAATAAAGAAAAAAAGATACAAAATATATTTATTTTTTGGTTTTTTATACCAGCAAAAATGAGATTTTTTTTTTGTTATGTTTCTTCCTAGATAAAAACAACCAACTCCGACTTATGAAAAAAGAAAAAATCGAGGATTATATATAGTGAAGTTGATGGAGGTGAAGTGTTCTGAAGCTTGTGAATTGGAGTGAATGTCTCTATCCCTTACATTTGCATGCATGCATAAATCACTCATTTACAAAGTCTTTCATAATTTACGTTAAAGGAATGAATTTACTTTTGTATTAATCAACATCTATTGTATGGCATGAAAGGAGTATAATTTATCTAATATAGACCGTACAAATATTTTATTTGTGCGGAAAAATATATGAATTGCTTAACGTACTCTTAACCATACCTAGCGAGGTATTTTAATATTTATTTCGTTCTATCCTGGGAGGAATTAATCCAAAACCTTGGGCAACAATGAGGGAATTAAATTCCTTAAGATTGTTGGTGATACTGTGTTAAAAATCAGAAAATCAGAGAAGTAAGCAAACGTTAGTTTAATAAACAAAACGTGAAATAATAATTCTGAGCCCACAAGTTGCTTGTGTGTCCTTAAGGAATTTAATCCCAAAACTATTGCCCAATGTTTTGGATTAATTCCTCACAGGATAGAACGGAATAACTATTCTGCAATACTGGCAATCGAAACTACAGAATTTCAGCGGACTCAACAACGGAGCAAATCATACTTGACACTTATATTTATTTGAAAATAATGCAACAATATAAAAAAGAGGGGAGAAATTTCAGATTTTTCCATATCCTAAAAATGAGGCAAGCCTCTAAATTTATAGACAAAGGAAGAGTGAGATGGAGAGGTGCAATTCAAAAGATGTCTCATAATTTCATGCATGCTGTCAAATTTTGTACCAGCTAATATATTCTATAACATGCAAATAAAATATACTTTGAGATCATCACATAATAAACATCTATCCTTAAATTTATGAAAACTAAATTCATAAATCACAAAGAATAGAAAATTAATGATAAAACATTATAAGCTGATAAGAGAAAATAGAACCCGTTTTATTATCGCAAAACGACTCTGATCTCTCCCATCAATGTCGTGATAGCAAAAACTTTTCAATTTACAATGCCCCCATTGATCATTAGACTCTTACTAGTGCATTGAAAATAACAAACTAATCCATGTGTTTTTGTTTCCTCCCTATCATAATTGCCTTTATCAGTGTGCAATTCTTGGAAATTATGGCGTTGAATTCCAAAATTTTTGAAACCAATTAATATGATTTTCCAACCGAAATACTATATAGATCTTCAAGCATCAATCCTGCTTCGGCTTTGTCAACAATTGTTGAATTCTATACTGTCATTCGAATAAGATCTTTTCTTGTTTCTGATTCCATAGCAGACAACGTCTCATTTCATATTAACCGACGAACATTTATAGACAAAAATTTTCATGTCATTCCTTCTCTGTTGGGATTAGGCATTATGCCATGAATCCTATTCGCCTTTGCTTGAAATTGAATTGGGTTTCATTTTCCAGAAAGCAAATGACTTTTCAGTTTGCAAAGGATTTTTCCATTTTTTTTTCGCTTTCTTCGTAGAAGAATGCAGACCAATCACATATTGTTCATCTCAATTTCTTCTATTGTTTAGTCTCCACCAAACAGATATTAAGATAGATCACAAGAATATATTAAATTCCTTAAGATTGTAAGATACGAATTAGGCTTACAGTAATACTTGAAGTATTCTTGAGATCATAGATATAATATATGTAAAGATAAACATATATGTGTTTGATTAGAGAAAGAGATCAAACTGTTTAAAGTGTGATAATGGTTTAGTTGGAAAACCATTTGGAAAGGGAACTAAAATTCTCGTGATTTTCTATACACTTTATAGAGAATAAAATCTTCGTGATTTTCTACTCCTGCTTCGAGATCAAAATTTGCGTGATTTGTTACTCGTTCGTTGAGATTAAAGTCTTCGTGACGTTCTACTCATTTAACGGAAATTAAAGTCTAAGTGACTTTATACTTGTTTTGGAGATTAAAATCTTAGTGATTTTCTACTCCAATTTATTATTCGATTTGAAGATTAAAACTTCATCGTTTATTAAATTTAATTGTGTCACATATTATTCGGTTTGAAGATTAAAAACTTCACCGTGTATTAGATCCGGTATTAGGTATTACTCGGTTAGAAGATTAAAAAACTTCACCGTTTATTAATTCTGATGGTGTCAGATTAGTTTGAAGATTAAAAAATTCACCATTTATTCTGGCTTTGTTATGACACAAACAAAGTTCATGTGGTTAGCTCTACAAAGCAATAGATGCGGCGTTTGAAGAAATATGTTTGGAATATGGCATTATTCACCAAACGACTGTCCCTTCATCACCAACAATTCTATGTCTGCGTCTTACGGAAAGGTTATGACTTTTCATTAGCACAATCTAATGGAATTACGGAAAGGAAGAATAGAACGTTAAAGGAGATGATGAATGCCTTGTTGATAAGTTTTGGTTTACCCCGGATGTCACGACCCTAGTTCACCGATCGTGAACATGTCGTGATGGCACCTAGTCCCCACGACCAGGTAAGCCAAGTATTGCAGAAAAGATATAATATTTGCGGAAAAAATCAATTAAAACTGAACGTATGAAAAATAACAACTGAGTATAAGGCCGACCGGCCTGTACAACTCTAAAAATATACGGAAGTCTACAACCAAATCCCAAAATTCGGAAACTCACGGGAAACAGAGGCTAATAGAATTCCAATACGTACTCTAATCTCCAGAATAACTACATCAGAAGCATGATAGGATAATAACTCTACAACTAGAATAAGGAAGAAGACTCTTCGGTCTGCGGACGCTGCAGATATCCCTCGAAGTCTCCGTATGTCTCCTCGCCTCAAGGATAGTGCGCCTGAGTAGAGGTACCTGTATGATCTGCACATGAAAAACATGCGCAGGAAGGGCATGAGTACACCACACCGGTACTTAGTAAGTGCCAAGCCTAACCTCGGTTTGGTAGTGACGAGGAAAGGTCAGGGCCCTACCTAGGCAAAAATATAACAGTAGCAATAACTAATAGTATGGATATCTGACAAAAATAATAAACGCAGCAGTGTAATAAGGCAAATCAACGAAACAATAACAACTACCAGGATAAAGCAGAAACACAGGGTAAACACGACTCAATCTCAAATATCAATGAAGGTCTCCTAGGATACCGTCCTGTAGCCCTCTCCTCAACTGTCTGATGGATCTTTCGGGAAATCGTCCCGTAGTCCAACTCTCGTACCAGTATCAAAGGATCTCCCGGGATATCGTCCCATAGTCCAATCATTTATGTGTAGCGGTTCTCCCGGGATACCGCCCCGTAGTCCCAAAATAAAAGTGCAGGGGGATCTCCCGGGATACCGTCCCGTATTTCCAAAATAAAAGTGCAGGAAAATCTCCCGGGAATCGAACCTGTAGTCCCAAAGTAAACAAACAAGGGGGGAACTACCGGAATCCCACATCCGTAGTCCCAATGTAAATGCATAATCACGGCCAGAAACAAACCAAGGGATAAGTATGAAAAACAGAGCAGCAGATAGTACTAGCCTAACATGCTTCACGTAGTACAATTAAACAACTTAAGCAATTAGGCAATTATGTCAGTTAAACATGCTTTCCTAGTCTAGCACAAGTAATAAGCTTCAAATAAGATAAGGCAAATAAGAAAGAAAGTTAAATATTAACAACTTAAGTAAAACCAGATTTTTCATCAATCGGCTCAAGTACGCGCTCATCACCTCGCGTACAAGGCACTCAAATATCAAGAACAAATCCTAAGGGGAAAGGTCCCTCACACAAAGTTAGACAAGCCACTTACCTCGAACCGGCTCAAAATCAATCGAACACCACGTTCTTGCCACGAGTATCCGACTCCAAATGACTCAAATCTATTCAACTAAATTACACATCATAAATAATATTGCAAACAACCGATTCCACTATAAAAATTAAAGCTAGGGTGCGAAAATAGATAAAATAACCAAAATACCCCTCGGGCTCCACGTCTCGGAACCGGGTAAAATTTACATTTCCAGAAACCTCGCACTCTCACGAGTCTAACCATACCGAAATTACAAAATTTCCATATCATTTCGACCTTCATATCAGTAATTCTATCCAAGAAGGTTTTCTACCTCATTTCAACAAAATTCTCAGATTAAACACCAAAACTTGTAATAGATTCGAGTTATACAACCAAAATTTGAGTTAAGAACACTTACTCCGTTATTCTCCAAGAAAACCTGTCGAAAAATCGCCCAAACCGAGCTCAAATCGTTAAAAATGGGAAATGGGAACAAAGTCCCATTTTCAAAACTTAAACATTGAAGCGGTTCCTGGCCAAATGCCCACTTCCGCTTATGCGGCTGCCTGGCCGCTTAACCGGCTCCGCTTCTGCGGCTAAAAAACCGCAGAAGCGAAAATACCAGAAGCAGCAGGCCTAAAACCTTCATAAGTCCAAAAGTTATCCGTTTAACCATCCGAATTCATCCCGAGACCCCCGGGACCTCAACCAAAAGTACCAATATCACCTAATACCTCATTCAAACTTGTACCAATCCTTAAAACACCTAAAACAACACCAAAAATCCAATTAAATCAAAGATTCAAGCCTAAGAACTTCAAATTCCAACACAATACTCTTTCGATCAAAAATCTAACCGAACCTCGCCCGAATGACTTAAAATTTTGTATGCACGTCCCAAATGACATGACGGAGCTACAATAACTTCCGGAGTTCAAATCCGACCTCCAAATCAAAAATTCACTATCGGACTGGAAACTTCAAAAATTCAAACTTCGGCATTTCAAGCCTAAATGAGCTACGAACCTCCAAAATACATTCCGAACACGCTCGCAACCCCGAAATCACCTAACGGAGCTAACAGAACCATCGGATTTCCATTCTGAGGTCGTCTTCACACTGTTCCAAATACAAACCATTTTTCAACTCTTAAGCTCTCATTTAGGGACTAAGTGTCCCAAAACACTCCGAATCCTAACACCGAACGTCCCGACAAACCAAAATAGCAGAAATGAACTTAGGGGAAACAATTAATGGGGGATAGGGGTGTAATTTTCAAAAACGACCGGCCGAGTCGTTACACCAGAACTTGTAGGGGGAAAGTTATTCTTTCAGATAACCGTATACTCAATCGAGTTCCCAATAGCAAGACGCAATCCATTCCATAGGAAAAATGGAATGGAAGGAAGCCCAACTTAAATATTTTAAAGTGTGGGGGTACTTAACTAAAGTGTAAGTTCTTAAACCCAAAAGGATAAAAATCGAATCGAACACCGTTGATTCTGTTTTCATAAGATATGCAACAAATAGTAAGGCATATCGTTTTCCGATTCATAAATCGTAAAATCCCGACATTCATATTAATACGGTTATCGAATCAGATATTGCTGAATTCTTTGAGAATATTTATCCGTATAAAAGGAATGTGGGTCGTCTAGTGAAATATCTAAGTGAATTTGGGAAGAAGCAAAAGAAAGTACACCTATTGAGGTGAATCCAAGACGTAGTAAACGTTAAAAGAGAACTACTTCCTTTGGACTAGATTTTCTGACATTCTTGTTGGAAATTGAGTCTCAAACATTTAAAGAAGCAATTTCTTGCTCGAAAGCACAATGTTAGAAAGAGGTAGTCAATAGTGAGACAGAATCCATATTAAGTAATTATACTTGGGAATTTGTTGATCTTCCTCCAGGAAATAAACTTTTGCGTTCTACGTGGATTTTCATAAAGGAAATGAAATTTGATGATACTATTGACAAATATAAAGTAAGTTTAATTGTCAAATGATTTAGACAACAAGAAGGTCTTGATTATTTTGATACATACTCGCCGGTAACGAGGACTACATCTACTCGGGTGTTAATAGCATTAGCCGCCGTGTATGGCCTTGAAATCCATCAGATGAACTTAAAGAAAACATTCTTAAATGGAGATTTGGAGGAAGAAATTTACACGGAAAAACCTGAAGGATTCGTGGTTCCTGAAAAATTAAAGAAGTTGTGTCGACTTGTTAAGTCACCCAAACAATGACATGTGAGATATGACCAAATAATATTATCAAATAGTTTCAAAAATTAATGAGTGTAAATAAATGTGTTTACGTTAAGAATACTTCAAGTCATATAGTCATTATTTGATTATATGTAGATAATATGTTGATGAAATATTTGAAATGTGGAGGCTTTTATCTTATGCATGACAAAAGCCAATGTTAGACGTAATATTTAAATGATATAATTTTTGAACTCCATTGATATAGTAGTTGGTAAATTCATCAGTTGTTTAGTCTTAATGAAGACTAGTTGATGAAACTACTAATTCGGAAGTTGGTCACGTGCCTTTCTCAAAAGGTCATTTTCTTTATTGAAAAATTTATATTGTTTAGTTCTTTTATGAAATGATGTCACTTTAAAGGTTGTGACTTTTCATAGAAAGATACGTCTGTACGTTTTTGTATGGACATGACCGTTCATGAACGAATGCATTAATACGTTGGTCTATAATGAGGTGAACCAACCGATGAACATGACCAAAATTCATTGCAAGTTGGATTTGTTTCATAAATGAAGGTGCTATAATTTGCATATCATATAGACGTATGAATAAATAGCATACAAATACTTGAAAATGATGGAGTAATTGATAAATGTATTATATATTAAAAGGTTGTGATCACAACTGATGCCAATCATTCCATCTATTGTTATAATATAGTATTACTACATTAAGTATAGTCAATAATATGATATGCAATCGAAAGCCGAGACGTATTAGTCTACAACATAAGGAAGTTTGCATTGAACGTTCATGACAATGAAATGAGTTTTGAAGTATATTCCAAATTATGTTTTGCACTACAATAAGTATCCCACGATAATAGAGGGGTATAGTGATGAAAATTAGATCACCGGTTCAACCGATTCTAAGTGGATGAGCAATGTATTGGAAATAGTCCAAACAAATGTTCATTGATCGCTCTACAGTGGAGGCTAATTTTATAGTCTTAGACAAGGCCGGTGAAGAAGTTGAATGGCTCCAGAATTTCTTGAAAGATATTCTATTTTTTCCCAAACCTTTGGCACCTATATGTATAGATTGTGATAGTCAAGCGACAATAGGAAGGGCTGGGAGCGTTATGTATAACGAAAAGTTTCGTCACATAAGACGCAGACATAGAACCGTTAGACAACAACTTTCTAGTAGAATTATCACAATTAATTATGTCCGCATATAAAAAACCTAACTAGCGAGGGAGTTGAGAAATCATCTAAGGAAATGAGACTATGGCCGAGGACAAGTCATCATGGCAGTAACTCTACCTAGATTTTTCGAGGTCCGAGATCTAGGTTCAAGGAGCGCAAACAAAGTTATGCATGACCGGTTCAACATTGTCAAATATAATATTTTAGTCCATTCTCGTGATGAAGACAATGTTCAGTAACAAGGATAAAATATTACGATATTTTTTTAATGGTTTCTAAGTTTGATACAGGGTATATCAAATAGTGTATCTATGGGATAACACGTTTAGGAATCACCTATGTAAGTGTGAAGTGTAAGCCGCTTCAAGGAGAATTATGTAAGGCCAGTTCTCTACGCACTTATGAACCAGGTGGTGTTCATGGCTGAAACGAACACAACAATGAGAACCAAAGACGGTTAAGGGTTGATTGTGTGACTTATGGTTATCTAGGTATACACCAAAGCTCGACGGTTCAAAGATATCAATTCTATCGATTGAACGAGTATATCCGACATAAGTTCACTACGAAAAGTTCAAAGGGAAACCTACTTATCCAGATGCGATTAATCCTTACTTGTGAATCACACTATATTTTCATACATGTTTTTACATATATGCCCATTCCCCATTCATGTGGGGGATTGTTGCGTTTTTTCTTTAAAGGGTATGAATCAGAAATGGAAGAGACACCTTTTGGATTGCACCTCTCCATCTCACCCTTCTTTTGTCTATAAATTTAGAGGCTTGCCTCATTTTTAAGACATTGGAAAAATCTGAAATTTCTCCCATCTTTTCTATATTGTTGCATTATTTTCAAATAAACATAAGTGTCAAGTATGATTTGCTCCGTTATTGAGTTCGCTGAAATTCTGTAGTTTCGATTGTCAGTATTGCAGAATAGTTATTCCGTTCTATCCTGGGAGGAATTAATCCAAAACCTTGGGCAACAGTGATGAGATTAAATTCCTTAAGGACACACAAACAACTTGTGGGCTCGGAATTATTATTTTACGTTTTGTTTATTGAACTAACGTTTGCTTACTTCTCTGATTTTCTGATTTTTTGATTTTTAACACAGTATCACCAACATTTACAACTGTCTATCTCATCATTTTATTGTGGTATATTTAACGTACTCTTGACCATACCAACTTCATTATATTACCTTTCATATTACGCACGAATATCTATGCAACTTTATTATTCTATTTAATTTTCTTTCAATCACATTTGAAACAATTCTAGAACCTGTATTACTGATTTTCTTTCATGCAATAAATAAACATATTCATAACGTGAAAAATCATCAAAGAGAGCAATACATTATCAAAAGGTACATATATAGATGTCTATGTGTATATATACTTTTGTACCTTTTCTGGTTTCTTTCCTTTGTGTCCAATTTGTCTTCTTTTACTACAGTCGACACAAATATTAAAGTCAGTAAAATGTAATTCCGAAATCATTTCAGTATTTCCTTTACATCATTTTCAATCTACCTATGCATATGTCACTCAATAGTTAATTCCACAAATAAGTTCGTAGTTTGATTGACAAAAGTACGCCGTGCATACGGTAAAATATGCTATGCCAGGTAGTCGCTTAAAAGAATTTTACGTGAAACCGAGGACAATTCTCGCTTCTGATACCGGAAGGAATAATATTCATAAAGAAGCAATAAGTATCCTCCGCCCGATGGCATTAATGAAGAATAGTTTACAGCATTAAGTACGCTGCCCGATACAAGGAATTTATTATTTATGCTCACCATTACATCTTCATCAATGGCCCTCATAATTGACATTAAAGAAGAGCACTTGCACAAGCATACACGTAGTTGAACACTCCCATTGGACAAGAAGTTCTCCTGATATTGCTGAGTACAGATGTACACCCTCGTTTACTTGTCATATATATGAGAGTAGCTCTAGTTAGCAAGTGAGTTGTCATCGTAACCATGAGATGTAATGAGGGCACAGGATACCAAGTATGAGGGTCCAGGTATTGAGGCCCGTAAGTTGCAATTTATCCGAGATTCGGTATTTCGTGAAATTTGTTGGCTAAGACCTGATGTTAACACTGTCGTAGATTCTGAGTTATGACTTACCTTTACTGTATTTGTGAATTTAGGATTTGGGTTTGTGATTTTGCTCGCTCTCCTATGTTATTATTGTGGTATTTCCGCTATTACTTGTTGTTTTTCTTCCCTTATTGTGATTGTTGTACTGTTAACCAAATCGTGTAGTCCTTATATGCATCATGTTCTGTTGTCCCTATGCTTATATTTGTACAGTTTTATTAGACCAGTAGGTGTCTTGACTGTTCCTCGTCACTACTCCATCGAAGTTAGTCTTGATACTTACTAGGCACCGCTGTGGTGTGCTCATGCTATACTTCTGTACAATTTTTATACAGATCCAGGTATTAATCGTTAGTAGTTGTGCGCACTCATTGCTGAGGAGAATCAAGGTAAAACTGTTGTTGCGTTCGCAGGCTTCAGAGTCACCTTCCTATTTTGTAATCACACTGTTAACTTATCTCCAAACAGTTGTACTCAGAAGTTGTAGTAAATTATGTAGAGCTTATGACTTGTACTACCGGATTTTGGGAACTATGAAGTTTTTGTAAAGATTTCTACTTTAAGACTGTAAAGTTTCATTTATTATATTTACCTTTCAGTATGAGTTAGACTTACCTAGTCCCTAAGACTAGGTGCCATCACGATACCCAAACGCAGGGAAAATTGGGTCGTGACAGTTGGTATCAGAGCTTTAGGTTCATAGGTGTTACGAGTCATAAGCGAGTTTACTAGAGTTTTGTGGATCGGTACGAAGACGTCTGTACTTATCTTCGAGAGGCTACGGAACTATTAGGACAATCTCACTTCTTTCATTCCTATTGTGCGAGCTCATTGATCTCCATGTCTGAACTATTATCATTCCATTCTCTCATAGATGGTAAGGACACGCGTTGTAGTTATCGATGACGCTGCTCCCGGAGCAGGTGTCGCCGGAGGCAGAGACAAAGGCCGACGACG
>MU679876.1:8017-18483 GCA_026770625.1 Nicotiana glauca | reverse complement strand
GGGGGGGGGGGAGGGTAGGTACCGGAGGCACCTGCTGTTACCCTCGGACTTCAGGAGACCTTAGCATAGTTCCTGAGCTTGTTGGGTATATTAGCTTAGGCGGGGTTTATTCCGGTTTCACTAGCTACTTCATCGACCGGGGGAGGGACTCAAACTCCCACCGTCCACACTCCAGAGCAGCAAGTTCATGTTGGTCAGTTTCCAGGCGTCATGGCAGCACAACTTGTGGTTCCAGCTCAGCCCGTAGTCCGGGAAGCAACATCTAAAGAAGAGCAGCTTAGGCTTGAGAGGTACAAGAAGTACGACCCTTCTACATTCAGTGGTTTGGCTTCAGAGAGTGCACAGGGTTTTTTGGAAGAGTGCCATCACATTCTCCACACTATGGGTATTGTTGAGTTGAGTGGGATTGCTTTTACAACATTCCATCTTAGGGGAGCAGCTTATCAGTGGTGGCGGGCAAATGAGTTGGGTAGACCGGCCGAGTCTGTTTCGCTTACATGGGTTCAATTTTCAGAGATGCTCCTAAGAGAATTCATACCTCAGTCCCTTCGGGATGCATGACACATGGAGTTTGAGCATCCGTGCCAGGGCACTATGTCAGTATCAGAGTACGCTATCAGATTTAGTGATTTGGCCAGACATTTACCGACCATGGTTGCATTGTTTGGCAGAGGGTCCGCCGGTTTATTGAGGAACTCCATCCCAGCATCAGGACTAGCATGGCCCGGGATTTGGAGATAGATATTTCGTATCAGCAGAACGTGAGTATTGCTAGGAGGGTGGAGGGTATGCTAGCTTGAGAAAGAGAGGAGAGGGAGCTCAGTCCTGGCCATGAAAGAGAGAGGGCAGACGAGATCAGAATAGAGATTTTGAGGAGGCGAGAAAGCCTCGTAGACCGGGGAGATCTGCTTATTTTGGAGGCAGGGTGCGACATGGTACAGGTTTTGTAGGTCAGCCAGTCCAGTTTGCGCTTCAGGCTTCACATAGTGATTTAGGTGTTCATGGGTCTCGGAGTACTCGTACCGTACAGTTTCCATGGCCATGTCAGTAGCGAGGTTGCTTCAAGTGTGGAGGTACTACCCATATGATGAGAGATTGCCCCAGACTTTGGGATGATGTGTCACAACAAGGTATTCAGGTAAGTAAAGGGCGCCCAAGAGGGGGAGGCCTGGCCTATTGACGATTTTCACATAGTAGGCTTGAGGCCGCTGTTCCAGATAATGTCATTCAGGTATGCTTTCGGTTTGTTAAAGGAGTACCATCCATAGTTCATTATAGTTCTGCTTATGGGGGCGAGTTTCCCTATCTGTTGCTCCACTTATGGTGCGTTTCATGATTAGCACTATGTTATGTGTTGCCATGTTGAAAGGTTTATGAGTAATAACCCGCGTCTATCGTCTGCTTAGTTCATTGTTGAGAGTTATGAGACTAGTAGTAAATTTCTGTTGTCCTTTTCGGTAGGCTTGATGTGATTTATGGGTATTTTTGGCTACGAGCCGTGATGTTTATACTCCACTGGTGTGTGAGACAATACTTGTTGTAAATTATGATGGAATTGATCTAGTGAGAGTTTCTATCCAATTTGATGTGTACCCTAATTGTGATTGAGAATTGAGGGCGGGACCCTCGTGATTTCATGTGTTGAGATCAGGCTCTATACAGCGGTGGAAGTTATATCAGCGTGAGATCCTCGTGATTCTTTTATATGCTTTTATTCTTTCTTGTTAGATTGTTTTGTAGATTAGTATTGATAGGGAAAAAAATTATGCCGGTCGGGCTTGTTTAATAGTTCCCTTATGTGTTTCCCCATTTTATGTTCAGTTATTTTCGTTCTGTGCTTCTTGAGTTTTGGTTTATGGGGTGTGTACCCATTGGTATTAGCTGTGATTTGTTGATTCGGGTGTTTATTTATGAGGTTTTTTTATCATCGTCAGTGTTGTGGAGGTTTAAAACGAGTTCCTATTGAATATGAGGCTTATGGTCGTTGTTGAATTTATTTTTGGGCAGATATTATGATCAGAAATATATCGTGGGCCTATATGTGGTGTGTTATGTTGTATGGTTGTACTATATGGGCGTTGCCATGAGTTGATGCAGCCAGTTGAGACTAATATCGGGTATGAATTTAGGATCAGGTCTTTTGGAAATGAATGAGAGGTGAGAATTCTAGCTCTAAAGCTTATTGGTGTTTCTAGAAAGGCTAAATTTCAGTCGAGATGGCATCATCAGTTTTATGTGAATTAGAGTGACGTGGGATCACCGACAGGTGCATGTTGGAAGTGTGCATTCGGCAATTTGAGGGCTTTGAGGCGAATCTTGGTACGTTCGAGGATGAACGCATATTTTAAGAGGGGGAGGATGTAACGACTCGGCCAGTCGTTTTGAGAATTTAAGCTCCTTTCAGCAGTGTTAGGCCTTGGACAATTTCATATTATGTGTATAGACTCAAGTGCATGGGTGAATTCAATTATCAGGGGATTTGGAGTCGAATTGGAAGAATGATTCTAGTTTTGGAAGCTTAAGCAATGAGAATTTTAATGGACTTGAGTAAACGACTCTAGAATGAATTTTTGATGATTCCAATAGCTCCGCATGGTGATTTTGGACTTAGGAGCATGCCCGGATTTTTTTTGGAGGTTTGTATTTTAATTAGGCTCGAAATGGCGAAAATGAGAAGTCGAAGTTTGGAAGTTTGACCGAGGGATTGACTTTTTGTTATAGAGATCAAAATCCAACTCAAGGAGTTGGAATAGTTCCATTATGTCATTTATGACTCGTGTGCAAAAGTTGGGGTCAATCATATTTGATTTGATAGGTTTCGGCGTTGTTTGTGGAATTTGAAAGTTTCCAAGTCCTTAGGCTTGAATCCGAGGTGGATTTGGTATTTTGGTGTTGTTTTGAGTAATTTGAAGGCTCAAATAAATTTTATGATGTTATGGGATGTGTTGGTACATTTGTTGAGGTCCCGGAGGCCTCGAGTGTATTTCGGGTGAGTTTTGAGCGAGTCCGGACATTCTAGAACTTAGAGAATGGTTTTGATGCTTAAATCTTCTTTGGAGGCGAAGGAATTTCCGCTGGGGCAGTGGTCTTACCGTTAAGGCGGAAGTTTTTCCGCAGTCCGCAGTGATGAAGATCTGTAGGTTCACTAGTCCGACTTTGGAAGCCTATATCTTTTGATCTACAAGAAAGTTTGAGATGATTCAAAAACTAAAGTTGTAGGCCTTCGTGTCCAATTTCCAGAAGGATAAAGCAATTATTATTTGGATATTCGTAGAGAAAGTTATGGCCAAAATACTAAAGTCTGTCACTACAGTCAACATTTTTCGCTGCAGCGGTGGATTTACCGCGGTCAGCGGTGATTTTCCGCGGTCAGCGGTGAGGGAATCCGGAAGGTGCATTATAAATATGAAATTTGGGGTTTTATTTCATATTTTGACCTAGAGAGCTCGGATCTTGGCAATTTTTGGAAGGTTTTTCAAGAAATTCATCGGGGTAAGTGATTCTAACTCGAATTTGGCTAAAATACACGAATCTATCATTGAATTCATCATTTGATTCTTGATTTGGGATGGAATTTGGGGAAAATTTGTAAATTCTTTCAAAAATGTAAAATGATGATTTGAAGGACCAAATCGTATTGGAATTTGATAATTTTTATATGGGTGAACTCGTAGCGGAATGGATGTTCGATTTTTGTAAATTTTATCGGGTTCCGAGGTGCGGGCCCAGGGATTTGACTTTTGTTGAATTTTTTAAAATTGTATAAGAATAATAGTGTTGTTAATTGAAATTATTTTCTCTTGCATTGTTTGATGTATTCAAGTCATTTTTGGCTAGATTGAGCTGAGCGTTGGTGAATTGGTAAAGGAAAAGCTAAATTGAGTATTGAATTGGCTGGATTGAGGTAAGTATCTTTCCTAACCTCGTGTGGGGGACTTTCCCTTAGGATTTGAGTCTTCTATGTTGATTGTAGTCCGTGTATGCGAGGTGACGAGTGCGTGTTCAGACTTATTTGTGGAAAGTTGGCCTTTTAGAGTTCTTAGGTCCTTGTACTCACTAAGTATGAAGTTGTTCTTGATATGATTGAGCTTCCATTTACTAGTTTCACCTCTACATGTTTTAATTAGAATTAATTGCTTTATGATTCATTCTTATTGCCTATTTGACTCTTATTTTGCTTAATTGAGGATTTTTACCTCTTCTATTGTCATGCTAGCTTTCATAACTGCTTGTCTTTATTGGAAAATATTATTATCTCTCCTGCAATTGTTTAGTCTTAATTGAGGTTATGATTATCTTCCCGCTACTCATCCTTAATTGAAATTGTCATATATCCTTCGTAAGTTGCCCAACCTTAAAAGAAGTTTAGGTATCCCATATTTAGTTGAAATTTCTTTATTTGGAATTATTTGATTCGTGTTAGCTTCCTTGTTGTTGAACTACATATTGTGGGATCATCGCTTCACATTATTTTCTCCCTTGTTTAGCTGTTCTTATTATGCTTAGTATTCTCTATTGTGGTTATTACTTGTGAGCTAGTTTTATCGTCTCCTTGTGCTCGAAAGTTCTCGAGTTGATTTACTTGTCTTGTTCTTGTTTATATTGTCATTGTTGCTGTGGTACTTGTCATGGTGGTGCACGAGGTTTCTGCCATACGATTGTTGTTATGGGGAGGTTTCTGCCGTGCTATTGCGACTATTGACATATTGCACATACGGCGTGACAAGGCGGGATATGTGTGTATATATATGCTTAAATGTGGGTTGCGCATATGGTGAGACAAGGTGGGAACATTATGATGCACGTGTGGCGAAATAAGGCGGGCACTTATTATGTTATTATTTACACACATGGCGAGACAAGGTGGGCTATGTCAGGGATTGATTGTGATGATTTGTGATGGACTGGGGGGCATTCTTGTTGTTTGATATAGTGTTGTGGTATGCTTACCTGTATGAGTTTTATCTTGTGAAAGTTGTGAGAAAACATCTTACGTTTTGTCCGTTCCTTTCCTTGTTCTTATTAGCTGATAGAAACTATGTTAGAGCACTTGCACAAGCATACACATAGTTGAACACTCCCATTGGATAAGAAGTTCTCCTGATATTGCTGAGTACAGATGTACACCCTCGTTTACTTGTCATATATGTGAGAGTAGCTCTAGTCAGCAAGTGAGTTGTCAGCGTAACCATGAGATGTGATGAGGGCACAAAATGTCAAGTATGAGGGTCCAGGTATTGAGTCCCGTAAGTTGTAATTTATCCGAGATTCGGTATTTCCCGAAATTTGTTGGCTAAGATCCGATGTGAGCACTATCGTAGATTCTGAGTTATGGCTTACCTTTACTGTATTTGTGAATTTAGGATTTGGGTTTGTGATTTCGCTCGCTCTCCTATGTTATTATTGTGGTATTTCCGCTGTTACTTCTTGTTTTTCTTCCCTTATTGTGATTTTTTGTATTGTTAGCCAAATCATGTAGTCCTTATATACACATCATGTTCTGTTGTCCCTTTGCTTATATTTGTATAGTTTTATTAGATCAGTAGGTGTCTTGACTGTTCCTCATCACTACTCCACCGAGGTTAGTCTTGATACTTACTGGGCACCGTTACAGTGTAATCATTCTATACTTCTGTACAATATTTATTCAGATCCAGGTATTGATCGTTAGTAGATGTGCGAACTCATTGCTGAGGAGACTCAAGGTAAAACTGTTGCTGTATTCACAGGCTTCGGAGTCACCTTCATATTTTGTAATCACACTGTTTAACTTATCTCCAAACAGTTGTATTCAGAAGTTATAGTAAATTCTGTGGAGCTTATGACTTGTACGACCGGATTTTGGGAACTATGAAGATTTTATAAAGATTTCTGCTTCAAGACTGTAAAGTTTCATTTGTTATTGTTACATTTCAGTATGAGTAAGGTTACCTAGTCCCTAAGAATAGGTGTCATCACGATACCCAAAAAGGAGGGAAAGTTGGTCGTGACAACCATTCATCAGGTAATATTGAATAAGCTCTCAGTAATATGGATTCAGGAAAAAAATACCAAATGGATTATTATCTCCCGAGCCACTGATCACATGACCATTGATCAGTCTCTTTTACAGGCTCCTAAAAAACCACATCGTTCACATGTATCCAACGCAAATGGTGTATATCTCCAGTTACTAGTGATGGAACTGTTGTTTTGACGCCTTCCTTATCTCTAGAGCATACAGTTTCATTATCAAATAATCTATTATCTGTGTCTCAAGTAACTCAAAAATTAAATTTTCTAGTATTAATGTATCCCAATTTGTACATTTTTTAGGACCTCAACTGCAAGAAGATTATTGGGCGTGGTACTAAAAGAAAGGGACTTTATTATGTAGATGATGTATGTCGTGGCATTTCTCTAATCAGTCAGGGTTCCTCTTCTGCTAAACGATACCAAGTATGGATGTGGCATCGAAGATTTGGCCAAGCTTCTTTTGGCTACATTAAACACTTATTTCCAACATTGTTTTTGGATTACAATCTCTCTGATTGTCATTGTGATATTTGTGTATTAGCTAAAAGTCATCACACCACTTATCCTTTGAGTACTAGTAAAATGACTGAACATTTTGCATTGATTCACTCTGATGTGTGAGGTTCTTCTCCAGTTTCTACTTCCTTTGGATATCATTTGTTTGTAATCTTTGTTGACGATTGTAGTCGTATGATATGACTTTATCTAATGAAGAATAAAAGTGATGTTTTTGAATGCTTTCTCTCATTCCATAAGATGATACAAACTCAATTTTCAACCAAATTAAGAGTTCTTAGGTCAGACAATGGTGGGAATTTGTTAATCAGGTTTTGCAGTCTTATCTCCAAAATTATGGCATCATTCATGAAACAACATGCTCATTTATACCTCAACAAAATGGCCCAGCGGAGAGGAAAAATCAATATATATATATATATATATATATATATATATATATGTTGGAAGTCATGCGTGCATGTTTGCTTGGTGCTCATATGAAATCCACATCTTGGGGAATATTTTTTGTATGCTGTTTATTTAATAAAGTGCGTGCCTAGTAGTGTTCTCCTTTTTAACACTCCACTAAGTTATCTCTCTAGTTTGGTTAACATCACATCTAACTTAAACTTGGAACCACTTATTTTTGGGTGTATTTTTTTTGTTCATCTCCCTAAACATCAACATATCGAGCTTGATCTGTGTGCATTACGATGTGTCTTTCTTAGGTACTTTCCTCATAAGAAAGACTACAAAATGTTATCATCCTCCCACCAGAAGATTGTACGTGACTATGGATGTTACTTTTTCTGAAACTGAGATGTATTTCTCTCAGAAGATATCTAATTCTCCTTGTCAGGGGGAGAATATTATTGAACAACAGAATTGAATAATGTTACTGCCTGATAATAATCGTACAATTTCAGATAATACAGAGATTACCATAACTCCAAATCACGGTACTCTTGATCAAGCTATACAATAAGAAAGTGAAGAGCCCCCCTCTCCAGTACCTATAGTACCCACCAATGACCCTCATGTTGATGATGTTCTTGAGGTATGTATTAATTTTGAGGAAATACTAGTAATTTCATTAATGATACTATACCAGTGGTTTCCAGCGATGATAACAGGTATCAGTTACCTCCTAAGACCAGTGGATGTAAAGCACTAGAGAGATACACCCCTGATAATTTGAAGAAAGTCAAATATCCTATTGCTCATGACACTTACCAAGTGCTATTCAAGGCTTTGTGAATCAAATGTCATATGTTAAAATCTCGACAAGGTTTGAATAAGCATTGGGTGATCCTAAATGGGCAGAATCCACGACTGAGGAGATGCGAGCACTAGAGAAAAATCAGACATGGGATATCGTGTCTTTATCAAAAGGGAAAAAAAATCCATCTAATGCAAATGGGGTTTTTTAGTGAAACACAAGTCAGATAATTCAATATATTGGCTCAAAGCAAGGCTAGCGGCGCGTGGATATACATAAAATTATGGTGTTGATTATCAGTAGACTTTTGCGCCCGTGGCAAAGTTAAATATTGTTCGTGTTCTATTATCTATTGCGGCTAATCTTGATTGGCCTTTGCAACAATATGATGTGAAGAACACCTTTTTACATGGAAATCTGTCCGGAGAAACTTATATGAGCATACCTCCTGGTTAGGACACTTCTGGCCATAAAAATTTGGTGTGCAAGTTAAATAAGGCATTGTATGGTTTGAAATAATAGCCTAGAGCATGGTTTGGAAGATTTCGACTAGCAATGAAGAAATATGGCTAGTTGGCTACTCTCAGAGCAATGCAGATCACACCTTATTTTTGAAGAGACAAAATGGTAAGATTATTGTTCTTATCATCTATGTTGATGACATGATTGTCACTGGTGATGATGTTGATAAGATGACTAAATTGAAGAACTGCTTATCTACGGACTTTGATATGAAAGATTTGGGAGAATTAAAGTGTATCTTGGGTATTGAAGTTATAAGATCAAAACAGGGAATTTTCTTATCTCAAAGCAAATATGTTCTTGATTTGTTAAAAGAAGCTGGTATGCTAGGATGTTAACCTATTGATACACTGATTGAACAAAATCATAGCTTGGAGGAATTTCCTGATCAAGTTCCTACCCAACAAAGGGAGATATCAAAAACTAGTGGGAAGCTTGATATACTTGTCACACACGAGACCAGATATTGCTTATGCGATCAGTGTGGTAAGTCGCTTTATGCATAAGCCGAGTGAAGTTCATATGAATGTAGTTATTAGAATCTTGCGGTACTTGAAGTGAGCACCTGGAAGAGGCCTCTTGTTCTCTAAGCATAACCGTACAAATATTATGAGTTATTGTGATTTGAACTGGGGTACAAGAGGAGAAAGATGACATTCAACAACTGGGTATTTCACTTTCATTGCAGGAAACCTGATTACTTGGAAAAGTAAAAAATAAAAGGTTGTCTCGTTGTCTAGTGCAGAAGATGAATACAAGGCAATGGTCAAAGGTATTCAAGAACTTTTGTGGCTGAAACGCCTTATAAGGGAGCTTGGTTTTCTGTTTGACGAACCTATGAAGTTATTTTGCGACAATTAGACAGCGATTAAAATTGCAGAAAATCCAATTCAACATGATCGTACTAAACATGTGGAGATTGATCGTAATTTCATATATGAGAAATTTGAGGATAAAACAATTGAGGTTCCATATGTCTTAGAGCAGCTGGCCTATGTCCTAACTAAAGTTGTTTGTAGAAAAGCTTTTAATAACTCAATGGTCAAGATGGGCATGCATGATATTATACTCCATCTTGAAAGGGAGTGTTAGAATGAGTTATGTAAATTGATTGGCTTTCCTTGATATGACGACCCGACCCGTCGTCTCATGTGTTACTGTCCCATTTTTCCCTTTTATTGCTTCTTAATATTTCATTATTGGTATGTGGTGTGTGAGAGTTGATTGGGATTGGTTTTGATAAGAAATGAGGCACTTAGTCTCCTTAAGGAAAGCTTAAGTTGGAAAAGTCAATCGGATGTTGACTATAGAGTTAGAGGGCTCGGATGTGATTTCTGGTGAGTCGGTTAGCTTCGGGGGATA
The DNA here is from genome assembly GCA_026770625.1 of Nicotiana glauca. Taxonomy (NCBI): domain Eukaryota; kingdom Viridiplantae; phylum Streptophyta; class Magnoliopsida; order Solanales; family Solanaceae; genus Nicotiana; species Nicotiana glauca. Next base: position 8,867 of record MU679876.1, on the reverse strand, counting down.
ATTTGTGACTTAGGAGTGCAATCGGAATTGATTTTGGAGGTTCGGTGTAGAATTAGGCTTGAATTGGCAAAGTTAGAATTTTGGCGAATTCCGGTTGATAGGTGAGATTTTGATCCGAGGGTCGGAATGGAATTCCGAGAGCTGTTGTAGCTTCGTTGGGTGATTTTGGATATGTGTGCAAATTTTTAGGTCATTCGGACATCGTTTGGTTGGATTTTTGATCGAATGCACATTTCGGAAGTTTTGAAGAAACTTAGGCTTTTATTTGGTGAAATTTGATGATTTTTGTGTTAACTATAGTGTTTTGGTGGTTCGAGCAAGTTTGAATAATGTATTAGGATGTATTGGTATTTTTGGTTGAGGTCCTAGGGGCTTCGGGGTGAATTCGAGTATCTAGATGAGAGTTTTTGAAGTTTGATTCAGGTCTGATATTGCTGTCATCTGGTATTTCCGCTACTGCAGAAGTGAACCGCAGAAGCGGGTAGAGGAGCGCAGAAGCGATTTCGTGTGGGGTTGAGGAGCTCCGCATAAGCGGACCCTTTTCGCATCAGCGGGTCCGCAGGAGCGAGTGAGTAACCGCAGAAGCGGTCTTGAGTTAACCGCAGAAGCGGAGTTCGAGTCGCAAAAGCGGAGATTGGGCTTTTAAGTGAGAACTGCATAAGCGGATTTTTGGCCGCAGAAGCGGGACCGCAGAAGCTAAAGTTGCTGTGGACAGAAGGGTTTTAAATGTTATATTTCATCTGCGAGCTAGAGGTAGTTTCCACTATTTATTGAACGACTTGGAGAGCTTTGGGCGATAATTTTCAAGGGTTTTGACTGAGAATCGGTTGGAGGTAAGTTCCTTGGCCTA
>MU679868.1:71697-103560 GCA_026770625.1 Nicotiana glauca | reverse complement strand
TAGTATGTAAAACTACAATACTAAAAGTCATAACCAACAATGAAAAATAGGAAGAGGAAAGAAAAAAACTTGTAGGAGAATTCTCCGCCTTTCTCCCAATATGTTCTTGCCTCCAAGGGTGTTGTCTAACCCTAAAGTAGTGTCTCTTGCCTCCTTAGGTCTAATTTGTGTCCAAAATATGTCCCCTTCCTGTTCTTGGCCGGCCTCCTTTGTTTTATATAGGGTTTAGGGCTTAAAATCTCATGTTTTGCACATAAGACCCTGAAATTTCCGCCTCCTGCCGCGGTTTTGCCGCGGTTGCGGTGGAACCGCGGCCAAACATGCCCTCTGATTCTTCAGTTGTCCGCGACCATCTTCTACCGCGGTTCTGCCGTGGCTGCGGTGGAACCGCGATTTTTTACCCTGTTCCGTTTGGAATTTGGAAAAACGTAAAACATGAAAGTTATATCCCTTTGAGTTACCTTTCTAACCATATATTGTGGAGCCAAAATAGATTTCTAAGAAAAAAGTTATGTCCAATTTACTAGACAGTGCGCAATATGCCTCATCGAGTCTTCGTTTGTTCTCAACTATTAAATTTGACCCCCGAATACGATCCCAGCTTAATTCCTTGAGATTTTACTCAGACTTCAAAGCTTCAAATCACTTAATTCATTCCATAACATCTATATAGCTCGGAATCACACCTACAAGGCATAAAATACACCGTTAGCGCAAAACACTAGCGATTAAAGTGCAAACTCAACTAAAGTGCAGTAAATTAGAGTGTAATAATCGACTAAAATACGTAATTATAGCCTATCATTATTTAGGTGTGTAAATAATTTTTTCGGATAAGTTTAATGGGTACTTTATGCATTTTCTCTATTTGTTACAATAGACTTCGAATTCTCAAAAAGAATGAGGATCATAGATCTATATAACAAGAAGACTTGTGATAGATTATATGTCATAGTAAGATGAATACACAACTATAATTGATCTTCCAAATGTGTATATATAAAATATATACAAAATAGAGTGTCATTATAGAAAAAATATACTAAATAGATTGTCACTATACATTTTATATACAATAGACTGGCACTATATAAAATATATACAAAATAGATTTTCACTATACAAAATACACTGTCATTGTACAATTTATATATAATAGACAGTCATTATACAAAATAAAATATCACTATACAAAATAGATTGTCACTATACAAAAAAATATATAAAATTGACTGTCACTATACAATTTATATACAATAGACTGTTACTATACAAAAAAATACACAAAATAGATTGACTATACAAAAGATATACTAAATAGACTGTCACTATACAAAATATATACAAAATAGACTGTCATTATACAAAAAAATATATAAAATAGACTGTCACTATACAAAAAATATACAAAATAGACTGTCACTATACAAAAAATATACAAAATAGAATGTCACTATACAAAAAAATACAAAATAGATATTTCGGGCTATTAGATGTAATATGTTTGGGGGGAGAAATTACAACTGGTCATTCAAAAATAGCCCAGTTTCAAAAGTAATCGAAATTTAGCCATTTTTCATGTAAAGATAAATCTGAACGAAAATACAGTTCAAAATTCAGAAAATCCGCCCGCATATTATATGGGAGTTCCAGCATAAGTATGCTCGAACTCCCGCATATTATACGAAAGTTCCAGGATTACTATACTGGAACTCCCGTATAATATGCGGGAGTTCAAGTATAATTATATTGGAAGTCCCGCATAATATACTAGAGTTCCAAGAAGTATAAATGTCTAGTATAATACACTGGAGTTTTGAGCATCGATGCTCTAGTCTCCCGTATATTATACAGGAGTCAGCAAAGTATACCGGTCCAGCATAATATGCTGGAGTTCGTACACAAATGCACCGAACTCCCGTATATTATACGGGATCGGTCTCTGTTGCAGCAAAATAGTGGCTATTTTTATTGACTTGGTAAACGCTGGCTATTTTTGATTGACCAGTGTGAAAATTGGCTATACCGTGCTATTTTGACATGTTTGGGCCGAAGAGCCATTTCGTGTAAGTGAAAAAAATATGGCATATTAAAATTTTGAGGGGCTATAGAGGGTAGTTTCCTCACTGATAAATTTGCTGACATTATTGCTACGAATAGTAAATACAGTATAAATGTTTGATGTATCGCGTAATTTTTCCTTATAACTTCTACTTGTTGGGCGGGGAGGGGGGGGGGGTAATAAAAATGTGAAAATAGCACGGTCTAGCCAGTTTTCGAATTGATAATTGAAAAATAGCCAGCATTTATAAAGTCATTTAAAAAAAGTTACTATTTTGCTAAAATACGGAAAGTTCCAGCGTAATATGCGAGATTATAGAGTTCCTGCTTATATACTTCCATCATATTATGTTGGAACTCCTATTAAACTGTCCCTATTTTAACTTATATTTTAATTTGTTTCGTTTCAAAATTATTCGATTATAATCTAAACATTGCAATCTCGATGAATAAGACTTTTATTGATAGATGTACACAAAAATATGTGAAATTGATGGCGTAAAATCTCCTGGACATGTTCAACCCTATCCCTTTTTCTAAGGGGCATTTGCATCTATATCCGTTTTTTGTGCTATATTTTAACATGTGTCCGTTTTACAAAAAAATTTGCAAGCGTACCCGCTTTTTTACATAACTTTAGCACACGGGGCTGAAGTAGCAAAGGCAATCACACAAAACTTTAGCATTTTAGTAGACGGGCCTGAAGTTCAGGTCTAGAGCTGAAGTTTTTATTTTGTAACTCGCGAACTTCAGCTCTAGAGCTGAAGTTTTATATTATAAGTTTTTGTTTAGTAACCGGAAAACTTCAGCTCTAGAGCTGAAGTTTCTATGTTGTAACTAGGAAACTTCAGCTCTAGAGCTGAAGTTTCTATGTTGTAACTAGAAAACTTCAGCTCTAGTTTGCCAGTTATAAAATAAAAACTTAAGCTTTAGAGCTGAAGTTTTTGTTTATTAACCCGGAAACTTCAGCTCTAGAGCTGAAGTTTTCAAGTTATAAAATAAAAACTTCAGCTCTAGAGCTGAAGTTTTCCAGTTATAATAAAAGCTTCAGCTCTAGAGCTGAAGTTTTTGTTTAGTAACCCGGAAACTTCAGCTCTAGAGCTGAAGTTTTCAAGTTATAAAATAAAAACTTCATATCTAGAGCTGAAGTTTGCCAGTTATAAAATAAAAAACTTCAGTTAGAGCTGAAGTTTCCCAGTTATAATTTGTTTAGTAACCCGGAAGCTTCAGCTCTAGTTATAAAATAAAAACTTCAGATCTAGAGCTGAAGTTTTTGTTTAGTAACCCGGAAACTTCAGCTCTAGAGCTGAAGTTTTTGTTTAGTAACCCGGAAACTTCAGCTCTAGAGCTGAAGTTTCTCAGTTATAAAGGGAAGCTGAAGTTTTATAAAAAGTGGGTACAGATGCAAACAAAAAGACAAAGCGACTACAAGTTAAATTGGGCGCCCCGTGCAATTTTTACTTTTTCTAATCCTACAGCTTCTACCGTCAATTCTTTTATCCCAAAGAAGTAAAGTTGGAAGAAGAAAGAAGTAAAGAACAATAAGAAAAAAGCCAAACAAAGAAGATAGATATATGTGATAGTCATGTGAAGAGGTTCAATTAATAATTAAGGATAGTCAAAGGATAGAAAGAATGAACTCCAATTTGTGTTTTTATAGTATTGTTTGTTAGGGGTTTGTGGACCTTAGTACCCACGCGTGTGCATTGTAATCACAGCTTATATTGGTCGGATGGTTGGGATGTTTGGAGGGTCCCTTTTATCTATCTTCAAATAATGTTAATGTGTAGTAGGGCTTTATGAGTTTGGACACTTAATTAGGAGTTCATACTCAAGATTGACTTACTAAAAATTAGACTCTCACAATTATATATTTTTCCCAAAAAAAAAGAAAGAGATATACATGTATTTCTTTGACTTATTTCTTCTGATGGGTTTAACTAAATTCAGTGTTTCATCATCATAATATAAATATGTAGATTCAGACTTCTCTATAATCCATTCTTTTATAACAATGCTTTACTATAACAGCTAAGTTTTCTTTGGAATCAAATTTTCATGTTATGTTATAATATATGTTCTTTATAACAATACTTCAGCATAACAATAAAAAACATCGGAGAAGACGAGACATTTATAGAAAAGTTTGACAATATGGAGAAAACCACCAAATCTAAGCAAGTGTTAAACTTTGGACCGGTACAACAACAACACACCCAGTCTTATCCCACACCGTGTGGTCTGGGGAGAGTAGTGTGTATGCAGATCTTACCCATACATTGTGAGGATAAAGAGGTAGGTTGAACCGGCCCAGGCCCGCCTGCCGGTCCCGGGCTTAGCGGTCCCGGGCTCGTGGGATAGGTTGGACCGGCTCGCTACGGGCTTAATGCACCATTTGAGACCAGCCCGCTGAGAACGGCCCGTTAGGCCCGTTTGGCTCGCTTAGCACTGGCCGGTTCCGGGCTGGGCCCGGCCCACAGTACATTCTTACTCAAGACTTTGCTAGCTAAACGAGCGCTCTAACTAACTAATCTACGTAAGCTTGTTGCTCTCTTGTTTCAGTTCAAAATAATTAATCTCTTATTTCATAGATTTGCTATAAGATTCAAATATAGCTATGAATGATATAGAGCAAAATTTATTTATAGCCCATCGGGCCAAACATATATCACCCGATAGCCATAAATTTACCAATACAAGTCATAGCCTAAAAACAATAATAAGGGCAAATCCACAATAATTACCAAACACGAGAAGCTCGTTCAGGTTTCAACAATACTCGATCATTCATTTGCAGCGGTTTAGATCCAAATCCACAACAGTTTAAAGGCTTTTAATCCTCCAGTTTGATCTTCTTCATAGTTCTTTCACTTTCCAGACTTCGTTGTAATTTGCTTTCTTAATTACTTTCTCCGCACTTTACTGGGTGGACAGTTGTCCGGAAGATAACTTCGATTCGCCCGGCCAGCAGGCGGGCGGCACTGACGCCGACACGTACACATATTCATTTACGAGAATATGAAAGCTCTTCTTAAGGGTTGTTCATCAATCGAATTACAGCCTAACAAATCCACTTATTTACTTCAATTACTATCTCTATTTGAAGTTACAGTTTAAAATTTTATTCGTAATTATCGAATCAGAAGGGATAAGGTTCAAATAAAGAGAACCAATTCTGAAAATGAGCCGGTGTCTTGTAGTTGCAAGGTGTTTGGGCAGGGGCGGATTTACATGGTGGCAAGCGGTCGTCGAAATTTTTAACTAGTTTTATATATATATATATATATATATATATATATATCTTGTAAAATAGAAATACAAGATAAAACCATTAAAAGTGACACCACTTGCAACAAAATATTTTAGTAGTCTAGTGGTTGTTAGCTTCAAGTATTATGTGAGATGTCTTGGGTTCAAACTCCATTGGCTCCACAAAATATTTTTTGACTGTTACAGCCCTTTTACTAAAAATTGCGACACCACTTATAAAAAATCCTGCATACGCCACTGTGTTTGGGGCTACGTTTAGACTTCCCTCCTGCCAAAGGCAGGCAAACATTTGGAATATGCTAATGGTTTGTACCCTCTTTTATTTATTTCTCTTCTTCGTTTAGTATAAGCGTGGGACAAAAATTTGATAAAAACTAGAACGCCTCAAAAGATTCAGGAAGCTGATTCCATTCAATTGTACATTACTTCAAGTGCTTATTTGTTAGAGAAAATACAATAAGTACCCATTAAACTTGTTCGAAAAAATTATTTACATACTTAAACTTTACGGGCGACCTTTTACCCCCTCATTCTTGATGGAAGTGTATTAATTATCTCCCTAAAATTAAAGAACCACTTTTGTACTGGAAAGTGTAACACACGCCCCTGCCACATAAATGCCATCTAAAAAAATTGTTTTTCCTTTTCTTTTTTTATGAAACTTTTCCAGTTTATCTTCCATCACCTTCCTGCATTTTCTATAGTACCCACCAATACCCATATTCCGCCATTAAACATCAAAGCTCAAATTGTCCATGAAAAATTTATTTCTTTGACTTTCTTTTTCTCTAATATAATTTATTACATAAAGATATAAAAATTATTAAACTTGAATGTCAAATTAGTTACCCAACTGCCCCGTCATTCTACATATCTTCTGACATTCATCCATAGTCAAATCTCAAATCAAGACCCACTTGATTTTGTCTTTCTATATCTTAAATTTTAATCTTTCGTAAATGGTTTTATGTGAGACTATTTTATCGGAATTTTATTTGCTAACTGTCTTTTAGCGAAATTTTCTTCCGCTAAACCCAATTGCTTTACTTTTTCCCATTTTCCTTCCCGTTTTCTCTCTTTCTCTTTTTTCTATCAAAGCCTTCTAATTAACTTGCCGGATATATTGGTTGCATTAACAATAGAATTTTATAGCTTTCACCATTTAAATATCGTACCAGTTTTTTATTGCTACTCAAGCTTCTTTTCATCTACTCAAATACTACTGAAAAGGTAGTTCCAAATAGATATAGAACAACAAAAGGTCCGTTTGAAAATGAAATGATAGAGATGATTTTTATTGTTGGCTTGTTGGTTCATAAACCAGGTCATTTTAATTGCAGGGAAGAAGAAAATGAAGAAAGTGAAAGAACAGAGAAGAAAAAAGAACAAAAAAATGAAATGAAAAGATTAAGAAAAACTTAAATGTAATTAAAAATGATATTTCTGAAAGTTAATTCATTTTAGCTTCTTTTTTTGCCGGCCACGCTCTTTCAAGAAAGTGTAAATACTCTCTTTGCCAACTCACCTCTAAGGAGGATAATTAATACACTTCGATCAAAAATAAGGGGGTAAAAGATCGCTCGTAAAGTTTAGGTGTGTAAATAATTTTTTCGGACAAGTTTAATAGGTACTTTATGAATTTTCTCTATTTGTTACAATAGACTTCGAATTCTCAAAAGAACGAGGATCATAGATCTATATAACAAGAAGACTTGTGATAGATTATATGTCATAGTAAGATGAATACACAACTATAATTGATCTTCCAAATGTATATATATAAAATATATACAAAATAGAGTGTCATTATACAAAAAATATACTAAATAAATTGTCACTATATATTTTATATACAATAGACTGGCACTATATAAAATATATACAAAATAGATTATCACTATACAAAAATATATAAAATACACTATCATTGTAAAATTTATATATAATAGATTATCATTATACAAAATAAAATATCACTTACAAAATATATACAAAATAGACTGTCACTATACAAAAAAATATACAAAATCGACTGTCACTATACAATTTATATACAATAGACTGTTACTATACAAAAAATACACAAAATAGACTGACTATACAGAAGATATACTAAATAGAATGTCACTATACAAAATAGACTGTCATTATACAAAAAATATACAAAATAGACTGTCACTATACAAAAAATATACAAAATAGACTGTCACTATACAAAAAATATATAAAATAGATATTTCGGGCTATTAGATGTAATATGTTTGGGGGAAGAAATTTAAAAATAGTCAGATTTACAACTGGTCATTCAAAAATAGCCCAATTTCAAAAGTAATCGAAATTTAGCCACTTTTCATGTAAAGATAAATCTGAACGAAAACACTGTTCAAAATTCGAAAAATATACTCGCATATTATACGGGAGTTCCAGCATAAGTATGCTCGAACTCCCGCATATTATACGGGAGTTTCAGAATAACTATGCTAGAACTCCCGTATAATATGCGGGAGTTCAAGTATAATTATGCTGGAACTCCCGCATAATATACTGGAGTTCCAACAAGTATAAATTTCCAGTATAATATACTGGAATTTTGAGCATCGGTGCTCCAGTCTCTCGTATATTATACAGGAGTCAGCAAAGTATACCGGTCCAGCATAATATGATGGAGTTCGTACACAAATGCACCGAACTCCCGTATATTATACGGGACCGGTCTCTGTTGCAGCAAAATAGTGGCTATTTTTCATTGACTTGGTAAATGCTGGCTATTTTTAATTGACCAGTGCGAAAACTGGCTTTACCGTGCTATTTTGACATGTTTGGGCCGAAGAGCCATTTCGTGTAAGTGAAAAAACATGGGATATTAAAATTTTGAGAGGCTATAGAGGGTAGTTTTCTCAATGATAAATTTGCTGACATTATTGCTACGAATAGTAAATATAGTATAAATGTTTGATGTGTCGCGTAATTTTTCCTTATAACTTCTACTTGTTGGGGGGAGGGGGAGAGGGGGGTAATAAAAATGTGAAAATAGCACATGCTAGCCAGTTTTCGGATTGATAATTGAAAAATAGCCAGCGTTTATAAAGTCATTTAAAAAAAATTACTATTTTGCTGAAATACGGAAAGTTCCAGTGTAATATGCGGGATTATGGAGTTCCTGCTTATATACTTCCATCATATTATGCTGGAACTCCTATTAAACTGTCCCTATTTTAACTTATATTTTAATTTGTTTCGTTTCAAAATTATTCGATTATAATCTAAACATTGCAATCTCGATGAATAAGACTTTTATTGATAGATGTACACAAAAATATGTGAAATTGATGGCGTAAAATTTCCTAGACATGTTCAACCCTATCACTTTTTCTAATCCTACAGCCTCTACCGTCAATTCTTTTATCTCAAAGAAGTAAAGTTGGAAGAAGAAAGAAGTAAAGAACAATAAGAAAAAAGCCAAACAAAGAAGATAGATATATGTGATAGTCATGTGAAGAGGTTCAATTAATAATTAAGGATAGTCAAAGGATAGAAAGAATGAACTCCAATTTGTGTTTTTATAGTATTGTTTGTTAGGGGTTTGTGGACCTTAGTACCCACGCGTGTGCATTGTAATCACAGCTTATATTGGTCGGATGGTTGGGATGTTTGGAGGGTCCCTTTTATCTATCTTCAAATAATGTTAATGTGTAGTAGGGCTTTATGAGTTTGGACACTTAATTAGGAGTTCATACTCAAGATTGACTTACTAAAAATTAGACTCTCACAATTATATATTTTTCCCAAAAAAAAAGAAAGAGATATACATGTATTTCTTTGACTTATTTCTTTTTATGGGTTTAACTGAATTCAGTGTTTCATCATCAATATATACATATATAGATTCAGACTTCTCTATAATCCATTCTTTTATAACAATGCTTTACTATAACGGTTAAGTTTTCTTTAGAATCAAATTTTCATATTATGTTATAATATATGTTCTTTATACAATTCTTCACCATAACAATCAAAAATATCAGAACAGACAAGACAGTTATAGAAAAGTTTGGCCGTATAGAGAAAACCACCAAATCTAAGCAAATGTTAAACTTTGAACTCGTACAACAACAACATACTCAGTCTTATCCCACACCGTGGGATCTGGGTAGAGTAGTGTGTACGTTAACCTTACCCATACATTGTAAGGATAGAGAGGTTTTTTTCAATAGACCCTCGGCTCAGGAAAGCATAAGCACCACATTAATGAAAATATGGACAACAAAGGACAATACCAAAAAGCCATATAAAGCAGAATAAAAACAACAAGACAGTAAGGTGATCAACAATGAAAGAAAACAACGGTTAGCCATAGAAACCTACTACCAACAGAAAGCGAGACTGCGTGCCAATACTACTATTATGAACACTCTAGACACTTACTCTACTACCCTAATCTTCGACCTCCATACCTTCCTATCAAGAGTCATGTCCTCGGTCAGCTGAAGCTACGCAATGTCTTGCCTAATCACCTCTCCCCACCTTTTCTTTGGCCTACCTCTACCTCTCTGTAGGCCTTCCAATAACAACCTCGTAATTTCAAAAATACAATATATTCATGCTAAGATAGCAAAGATTAAACTTGTTTAAATTTAAATTCTGAATCCGTCGTTTCAAGTTCTTGGACGTTAAAAAATAAGAGTGTAGAGCTAGCCAACAAAAGAAGACTACAAAATTGGATCGTTGATACACGGGGGAAACGAACCTATCAGTTTCCCTTTTTTTTCATTTAGAAAAATGTATGAACTGGTTTAAAATTATTAGTCTTCATTTATAGTGGAAATTAGGTAGAATGTCTCCATTTCCACAGCTGTGGGAGACACTTACCTTTGATTTGAATATCCTCCCAATTGGGACTACTTCCTCTGAGTTTCTCATACATATATTCCTTCTTTTCTTTATTCTATTTTTTCTTCTAAAAGTACTTAATGAAATAGTGAAAAAGATATATGCAGTGAATTAGGAGTATATATATTAAAAAGGGTCAGAGCTAGAACTTTTAGTTTATAGGTTCTGGATCATAATCTTTTTTACTCACTAGGTTCTAAATAAAATATTTATATATATTTAATTAATTTTTAACACAAATACAGAATTTGAGTCAAAACTACTGAATTATATCGAACTCGTATCTATAAGGTTAGCTCCGCCCCTGCTCTCGTTAATAAAGATACAATAGTTGCATCCTTAATTTCATCATTATGCAAAATTCTAGTATATATATGTTTAGCATGTTATATATGAAAAATAATTAAACTATTTATCAATTTATGATTAACATTATAACCCTCTCGCAATATTTGTTTTTTATGATTAATATAGATTATCATAATTCATATATGGATTTTGAGATTTTTCCAATCCCAACCAATTGTCGGCATGATTATTTAAAATTAATGAAACACTAGTCAAAAGTCAGTTTAAAGGGAAGCACGACAGGCAGGATTTCTAGATGTCACCCAGCATTCAGCACTCTTTAATTAATTTATTATTTAAAGAGAAAGGAAGTTTTTAAAAATAAAATAAGCTTCATTTTTAGTACAAAAAACTATACTTTATACCAGCCGTGCAGTCATTGCTGACGCATACATTTGCACTAAAACAAATTTTAATTCTCTGATTTTTATTGTCAATTTATGAATGTGTAACTTGTCACGACCGGTTCGCCCTCCGTGAACTATCGTGACGACACCTAGTCTCTACAATTAGGTAAGCTTAAATGGCGGAAGAAAATCAATTTAAAACAGAATTAAAGGAATAAACAATGTTTAAATGTGCCGCTCGGCATACACCATATTTAATTCTCAAAACCAACACATAAATCCAAGACCCGAAAACTCATGATGTCACGACCCAAAATCCACTAAGGGTCGCGATGGCGTCGGACACTGCTGTCAGGCAAGCCAACCAAATTACTTAATCAAATTCTCGTTTTAATATTTTTGAAATCTAGGATTTTCCTTCAAATTTAGCAATTTAAAAGATAATTGTCTCAATCAAATTTAAATGATAAGCAGTTAATACAAAATACTTCAAAACCATCCTAGAATCCAGTGTCACAAGTGCATGAGCAATTTCTAAGAAATCAAATAAAGTACAACAACTGTCTGGAACACAACATTTGACAGAAAATAAATACAGATAATTGAAGAGACTCTGCTGACTGGGGGTCGCCTCGAGAAGTGCAGCTCACCTAAGTCTCTGTATCCCTATGCTGTCACGCCTAATAGGCCATTAGAGTTACATTGCAACAAAAATGCACAGAAGTATAGTATGAGTACAAAAATAACGTGTACTCAATGAGTATCCCGTCTAATCTCGAAGAAGTAGAGATGAGATGGTCAACTTCGACACTTACTAGTGGTCCAATAATAATATGGTGAAAATGTGAGGATAACATGGATTTATCTAGCAATTATAACTCATAGAGCAAGAAAACAGGTAACACCTTCTCAAATAATATGAAAATTCCAAAATTTACTTTTCATTATCTTTATTAGTTTATAGCGGCCAAAAAGGCAATATCAACTTCAATAAGTTTCAGGATAAGCAATGCAAGCATGCTCATATTATGCCGAGGTCGACAACCCGCTCCAATAGAAATGTAACTGTGCACTTGCCGAGGGTCGACGACGCGCCTATAGATGCATCTATTTAATCTACCGAGGCGTTTGATCCGTTCCATAAATAAACACACAGACAGCCAATCAAGAAGGTCCACACGGAGTAATTATCCAATGAAAACAAATCCTCTTTAACAATTTAAGAAAAATGAAGTTACATCTTTTTAGAAATTCGTTTACTAATTCGATGTGATTTAAGCAATTCAAGCTATCACTAAGTTCGTAAATAATCCAAGTATAGCATGCTTTTGGGTCCTAACTACCCGGTCAATAGCATAATAGTAGCTACGCACGAACTCTCGTCACCTCGTGCATACGTAGTCCCCACAAATAGGAGGACATAATCAATTGTTTCACATATGGGGACAATTCCCTCTTACAAGGTTAGAAAGGAGACTCACCTCGCTCCGAAGATCCATAACCGATATTCCACGCCTTTTCCAAGACTCGAATCCATGCACAACGCTCCAAAACTAGCCAATAATTATGTAAATCCATTAATATATGCTAAGGTACTCCTTATAATCCAATTTATAACAATTCCTAACCCCGATCGAAAAGTTGACAAAAATGCCTCAGGCCCACGTGCCCGGAATCTGAAATTTTTCGAAGATAAAGTTTGCCCATATCCTCACGAACTCAAATATATAATTTTCTTTAAATTCCATACTCAAAATCGTGGTCAAAATCCAAGAATACTAATTTTCTAGGTTTTTCCTCAAATCCCAAGTTTTTTACAAATTCCTTGCCTAAATCCATATATAAACTTTGTATTTAACTCAAAATAGGTGGGGGGTAACTTACTTTAATGATGAAAATCCTCTCTTGAAACCTTCTCCAAGAATCGCCCAAGCCAAGAAAATATGAGAGGAAATGGCCAAAAATCCGATTTTTAAAACCCTCTTTGCCTCCAGCACTTTCCGCACCTGTGGTCCTTTGACCGCTTCGGCGGTTCCGCAGGTGCGGTCCAAATATCGTTTCTGCGGTTCCCTACCAAGCTCCCTTTTTCCGCTTCTGCGGTCCTACTTCTGCGGAACCTTGAGCGCATCTGCGGTCCACGAGCCCCTGACCAAAATTCGCTTCTGCGCTCCTCCTTCTGCAGGTGCAGTTCTGCTTCTGCGAAAATATGACCGCATTTGCGGTACCAGTTCCCTTAACCTCCAACCGCTTCTGCGGTTACCTTTCTCGCTTATGCGGTACCGCTTATGCGGTTAACCCACCGCATAAGTGGTTATACCAGCAACCAGACCCTTCAGCTATCTCAAAATTCCAAGTTTCGATCTGTTAGCTACCCGAAATCCACCCGAGGCCCCCGGGACCCAAACCAATCAATCCAAAAACACGTTACGGACTTGCTTGAGGCTTCAAATCACATCAAACAACACTAAAATCATGAATCGGCCTCCAATCCAAACTTAATGAACTTTAGAATTTCAAACTTATATTTCCTATGTTTAAACCTATCAAATCACGTCCGATTGACCTCAAATTTTGTACACAATTCATATTCGACATTACGGACCTACTCCAACTTTCAGAATTGAATTCCGACCCCGATATCAAAAAGTCCACTTCCGGTCAAACTTCTCAAAAACCTTCAATTTTCTATCTTTAGCCAAATAGCTCCAAAATGACCTACGGACCTCCGAGTTCACTTTCGACTGTGCTCCCAACTTCAGAATCATCATACGGAGCTAATCCTATACTCGGAATCCCAAATGGACATCGATATCACTGAAATGCACTTCAACCTAAACTTATGAAATTTCTTTCAAAATGCTACTTTCCACAATAGGCGTCAAAACGCTCCCGGGTTATCCAAAACCCGATTTGGGCATATGCCCAAGTCCAAAATCATAATACGAACATGCTAGAACCTTCAGATCCCGATTCTGAGGTCGTTTACTCAAAATTCCAATCCTAGTTAATTCTTTCAACTTTAAGCTTCCGAAATGAGAATTCTCTTTCCAAATCAACTCTGAACTTCCTGAAATTTAATTCCGACCACGCGTACTAGTCATAATACCTGAAATGAAACTGTTTATGGCTTCAGACTGCTAAACAATATTCTAGAACTCAAAACGACCGGTCGGGTCGTTACACATGAATCACAAGCTAAGAAGTACTACATAGCTCTAACTCCAGAATGTCTAACAAGAACTGAAATACAGAAGAACTAATACTAACAACAAGAATAAAAAGAGACTCCTCGATCTGCGGACACAACAGATATACCTCGAAGTCGCTATAACAGTCGCTAATTTTTATAAAGCACTATCTTTTAGTAGTAATTAGTTATCTATAGATACCATTTGCTATATTACGGATTATAGATACCTTTTTTGTGGTTATAAGATGCATTTGATGTATTTAAGCTATTGTATTCATGAATACAATAGCAAAAATAGGCGCAAATTAGGGAAGTCCAGCTAATCAGTTGTTGTATTCGAGTGTATTCGAACGGTGATGACCCTAAAGGTCATCACTTGTTTCTAAAAATGAATTCTGCATTTTGAGACCTTGAAACCCTTTTTTAGTTTCACCTCGATTTGCGTGTGCAGTCCGGGTGCATAGCCGAAAAGCTATTATGTGAAAATCTGTGAAAATATTAAAATTTTGATTTAAAACGCATTTAAGTTGACTTCGATCAATATTTTGGGTAAATAAACCCGAACCCGTGATTTGACAGTCCCTGGGTCTGTGAAAAAATATAGGACTTGTGCGTATGCCCGGGATCGAATTCCGAGGTCCCAAGTCCGAGAAATGAATATTTAGAAGAACTTATTTTCTGAAAAATATAAAGGTTTTTGAAAGTGAAATATTATGTGAAACCTGTGGTATGGGGCCCGTATTTTAGTTCCGGAGCCCGGGACAGGTTCAACATGAATTACATGTGATGTCGGCAAAGTTTGGTAAGAAACGAAATTCATTTGACGTGATTCGGACCTTAAATGCAAAATTTATTGTTTAAAGAAGTTTTGAGAAATTTTATTGATTTTGAGGTTTAATTCGTTATTTAAGAGGTTATTTTGGTGATTTGATTACGCGAATAAGTCTGTAGGATTTTTTTGAGATTGTGTGTATATTTGGTTTTGAGCCCCGAGGGCTCGGGTAAGTTTCAGATGGGTTTCGAAAAGTTTTGAACTCATAAAGAGTTTCAGGTTTTTGTTGTTCAGTACCCAGGGATTTTGTTCTTCGCGTTCACGTGGGCCCACTCACGAAAGCGTAAGGAAAATCTCCTAGGTGCCAAATTCGTCTTCGCGAATACGAAGCTGGTGACGCGAATGCGAGGCTAAATGGGGGTATCCTTTGCGAACGCGACCAAGTATCTGCGAACGCGTAAGGTTAAAGGCCTGGGGGAGGGGTTTACATTTTACACTACGCGAACGCGAAGGCTCGAGGGGTCAGAGCTCCGTGAACGCGAGCCCAATGTCGCGAATGCGAAGGTCTCTAAAGCCTAGCTCATCGCGATTGCAGTGAACCTGTCGCAAATGCGTAGACCAAATTCGCGCAGTTATTTTTAAGTTCAAAAACAGAATGCATTACGGGAATTCCACCATTTTTCATAAACTTCATCTTCTCCACACCTCTTGGGCAATTTTTGAAGAGGAACTTCACCATAGCTTCATAGGTATGTAATCCTAAGCTCGTTTTCTTCCATTTTTATCAACATCCACTAGATTTCTAGGCCTAAAACTTGAGATTAAGGTTAGAAAATTAGGGGCTTGGGTAGAGTTAGGGCTTTTTGATTATTTGGGAATTCGACCTCGTTTTGGGGTTGGATTTTCAAATAAATTATATATTCGGGCTCGTGGATGAATGGGTGATCGAGTTTTGGTCCGAACCTCGTATTTTGACTAAGCGGGCCCGGGGTCAACTTTTGACTTTTTGGAAAAAATGACGGAAAAGCTATAATTAAGCATTAGAATTGGATTGTCTAGCGTTTATTGATGTTATTAAGTCGATTATGTCTAGATACAATTGATTTGGAGCCAAATTCAAAAGGAAAAGCGGTGTTTGACGCTTGAGTTGGCCGTAGAAGTTCGAGGTAAGTGTTCGGTCTAACATTAGCTTGAGGGATTAGGAGTTGTGTCCTATTTGCTATTTGCTTCTTGTTGAGTACGACGTATAGGCATGGTGACAAGTAACTAGACGTTTATGTCAAGCATGACCGTAAGTCTTAAATGGCAATTTATTGTGTGCTTAGATGATACTACGAATGCTTAAATTGATGATTCTCGGTATTGAGCGAGGTTTTAGATTGTTCCTGTGGAAATTACTTATGATTGAGTATTGGTGTTAGCTGAGGTTGCACGCCGCAACAGTGATATAAATGGATCGAGTTGCATATTGCATCAATAATATAATGGACCGGGTTGCATGCCGCAACAATAATATAATGAATCGGGTTGCACGCCGTAATAATGATATAAATGGATCGGGTTGCATGCCGCAACAGTGAGATAAATGGATCGGGTTGCACGCCGCAACAATGATACAGTTGGATCGGGTTGCATGCTGCAATAGTGATAAATGATAGGGATCAGATTGCGTGTTGCAACAGTGTTATTATTGTTTTGATATAGATCTTAAAGTGTTCTCTTATGTTTCTCTTAAATTACTACTGGACTTGATATTTCCCCGCAGCATGTACCCCCTCCTATCTGTATTTGTTTATTACGATTTTGTTTTCTGTTGTATATTATATAACTACACAGGTTTATCTCGAGTCTGGTCCTAGCCTCGTCACTACTTTGCCGGGGTTAGGACATACACTTACCAGCACATGGTGTTGGTTGTGCTGATGCTACACTCTGCACTATGTGCAGATCCCGGAGCAGCTTTCGGACGGTACCACTTGGGGAGGCTGCCTTCAGTCTAGCTAGAGATCCCGAGGTAGTCCTGCAGGCGTCCGCAGGCCCGGCGTTCTATTCTATTTTATTATGTATTCTGTTTTCACTTGTTTCTGAGACAGACTATATTTTCTTTTTCAGATACTTGTATGTAGTACTCATAGATAGTCCATGATGTTGTGATACCAGATTCCGGTAGAGGAGTATATTGGCATTGTAGTACTGGTTTTGGTTATTTTTATCTGTTTAAGTCTTCCGCTTGTTTTGTTTATCGTTAATATTCAATGTTGATTACCTGTTAATCTATGTGGTTAAAAAGGATTGAAATATAAGAGTTAGTGATTTCTATATTTCGCGGCTTGTCTAGCTTCTACGAGTAGGCGCCATCACGACCCCCGAGGGTGGGAAGTCCAGATTGTGACAGAAAAATGAGATTACAGTTGGACAAATTATTGTATTCTACTGTATTCACAGTGTGAAATATGGGGTTACACTAATTTTAAAACGGAAGGTGGATCAATTAACATAATAGACTCATAATATAACTCAACAAACTCAATTATAACACACAAAAATTATATTTTCAGTTATAAAAAATATTCTCAACCGAAAAATACCCCTAAACATAGCAATCTTCAAAGAAATTATACAATACATCTGAATACATAAATTATATTAATTAAAAAAATATAAATATATTCATGGCGTATAGCGAGACAATGAATACAATAAAATACATAGAATACAGCAGGATACATTGAAATACAATAAAAAAATATAGTGAATACAATAAAATACATGGAATACAACGAGATACATTGAATTACGATGAAAAAAAAAGACAATGAATACAATGAAATACTGAAAATACATTGAAATATATTTACAAAAAATCAAGTTATTCATCCCCAAACTCCGTCGTCTTTGTTCAAAAACAAATTCTAATTTCCGATGAATCTGCTGTCGAGCAGTGGTGGCCATGGAAAAGCCCAAGTTGCTCTTGTCTGGGCCTAAGAATAAATTGCGGCATCAATGCTCCAGTAATCAAATGTTAATGACAAGGATATTAGGCTTCAATATTAATTTTGTCGTGTGAGTTTAACATAGCAATCTTGGATCGCAGATTTGGATGAAGAACAATTTGGACTCACATTCTACTATACGAAGAAGATCGTCTTCGTTCGACAAATCGAGCAGAGGGAAATTCTTTATATATAAAAACTCAAGTGAAGTCTGAGATCCCCTGAAATACCATGGTCGAAATCAGCATCTCTGAAGTGGGCTTTGCACAAATCCGGTTGAAGGAGGAGGAGATCGAAAATTTTAATGGATGGGGGAAGAGAATGAGATGTATCAAAGTAGAGAGAGAAAGAAAATAGTATAACTGATTAGTGTATTTAGTGCCTTAGGGTTAGGAGGTAACCAAAATTAATGTTATAAACCATAAAAGATATCTATAGAATATAATTTTTTAAATGATATTTATTTAAAATAAATAAGGTGTTAACCTTTGCTATAGGAGGTAAAACTTCCTATAATAAAATACTTTCCCTACCTTTTTAGTTTTATTATGATTTCTGAGCTACTTTGAGCATTATTTAATCGTAAAGTAAATTATATACAATCGAATTGAAAAGACCGATAATATTAGTTTATGTACAGCTTAATTTTTCATGTTGGTTAATTTTATACATTTTCGACATACACCCAACCTCCGCCCCTCCCCCCTCCCCCCAACCAAAAAAAAAGTAATAGCAATTTTGTTCTCTCTTTTGATTTTTAAAATAATTGTTTTCCTTTTCTTCCACTAGCTACTTTTTTTTTGGTAATTCACAATATTATTAATCACCAAAGAATCAAATTACACCGTATAGTGGCCAGCTTGGCCTATACACAACTCCACCCTGTACTCATATCCTTAACAGACTGATTTACCTTATTTCTACATAGTTATCTCTTATACCCTATGGAAGTCTTTGCTGCAGGACTTCTCTAAGATTGCCTACAGCCCGTACATTACATGTGTATACTATCTCTCTAATGATGATCTTAGTATCTTTATGTACCTTTTCAAAAACTCTATGGTTTCTTTCATTCCATATACTATACAAAGTTTCAGCTAGAACCATTCGCAAGAGATGCCCTTCAACAGATTTTTTCTTTTGCTTTCTCCACAAACCAGGCTATTAGCTGATCCCACATTTTTATTTGCACCTGGATATGTAGCCAATTGAAAATTCCTGCCTATAATCCAGTGGTGGTAGTACATTCCCAGAATAGATGAGCATGCGTCTCTGGATGATTTCCACAAAAAACACATATTGGATCCACGTTAATGTTCCATTTGTTCAGCCTGTTAGTTCTCATCATTCTCTCCTGTATGATCAGCCACATGGAGAACAATGCTTTAATCCTAGCTAGATTCTTGAACATGATTGCTTTCCACTCAACTTTAGGTAATGATCTAATTTGCTACAAGTATAGCAGCTTGATCTTACTGCATTTGCCATTATCTCCCTGCATTTGTGTATTTAGAGCAGCAACAGTCATGATCTTTTAAACCACCCAACTCGCTTGCTTTGATACTTTAACTGTAGCTATAGGGTGCCCTTTTATTATAGTACATATGAACCCATTTGATCTACAATCTGTCTGCCTTTGTTGCCAAGTCCCATTGCAACTTAAGAATGGTGGCTTTGTTCCATCTTTTAAGGTTTAGGATGTTTAGTCCTCTAGCACTCTTAGGTTGATAGACTTTATCCCAAGATATTAATACACGTTTGGTAATGACTTTTGATCCTGACCACATGAAGCTTCTACAGTAAGCATCAATAAGCTTGATCACCTTGGAGGGCATCAGAAATATTTGAGACCAATAAGATTGTACTCCAAAGAGAATAGTTCTAATAAGTTGAACTCTACCAGCATATGATAACTTTCTTGCAGTCCAGGATGATATTTTAGCTACTATTTTGTCAATCAATGGTTTCCATTGTGTCGTATTCATCTTTTTGGTAGTAAGCGGTACCCCCAAGTACTTAAAAGGTAGTTCACCTTGTACATACCCCAGCTGTTGGATGATAATATCTTGATCTACCTTGCATACTCCGCCAAAATAGACTGAACTCTTGTTGAGGTTGCCTTTTAGTCCAGATGTTGTGGAGAACTGATTAAAACATTGCTTCAGCATTGCAACAGATTGGTTATCACCTCTAGCAAACAATAAAGATCATCTGCAAAGCTCAAGTGAGTAATGCCCAGTTTCTTGCACTTTGGGTGGAAATGAAATTGCTTTTCCTTCTTCAGATCAGTGAGAAGTTTGCTTAGATATTCCATTGCTAAAGCAAATATAAATGGGGATATTGGATTCCCCTACCTGAGGCCTTTAGCAGCAGGTAAAGGTTCAATTAGCTTACCATTTATCAAGATAGAGTAACTCACACTATGCATACATGATGGTACCCACTGAGTGAATTTGTGAGGAAACCCCAGACCTTCCATGACTTATGTCACATAGCTCCATTCCAAACTGTCATAAGCCTTTTGTAAATAAACCTTGATCATACATCTAGGTGATATATGTTTCCTTGAGTAGGCTTTGATCAGTTTATGTGCTAAAATGATATTATCAACTCCTTTTTTTCCCAGGAATGAATCCAACCTGAGATCCATCAATCAAGTAGTCCATTACTTTTTGCAACCTTGATGCTAAAATTTTGGAGATAATCTTATACAACACAGAGCAGCAAAAAATGGGTCTGTAGTCCTTTATAGTAGTAGGGTTGGTGATCTTGGGTAGTAAAGTAACTGTAGTGCAGTTAATGGCCTTAGGCATCACCCCAGTAGCAAAAAAATCCACTACTGCTTCATATACATTATCCTTGATAACTTCCCATGCTTTTTTAAAGAAGACACCATTATAACCATCAATACCAGAAGCTTTGTCATTACAAATAGCATGCATACATTCATTTACTTCATGTTTGGATATATCTTTGACCAGTTCCACTATCTGCTGATGATTTAGTTAAGGTCCCCTTTTCAGAATTTGCATGTTAACAGTTGGAAGAGTAGTAGATGCAGTTCCCATAAGGGCCCCATAGAAATCCACTATCTCCTTCTTGATTCTTTTAGGATCTGTTAGTATCTCACAATTCAGAGCTGTTAGTGTATGGATATTTTTCCTTCTTGTTCTGTCTTTCATCATTGCAAAGAAATATTTGTTGTTTCCATCTCCAACATTGATCCAGAGAGCTCTAGATTTCTGCTGTAGAATCTTCTCTTCAATACTTTACCATTTTTCTAATTGAAATATGGTCTCTTTCTCCACCATTCTTAGTTGGTTTGAATAGTTTCTATTCATTTCTTGCTGGTATCCAATAAGTTCTCTTCTTGCTTGGGTTATTTTTTCAGTGATATGTCTGAGCTTCTATTGTTTAAGTCCTTGAATACAGGTTTCATTACTTTCAGTATGTACCAAATAGTAGCTAGTTTACAAGATTTATTCTCTCCTTGCCATCTATCCCTTACAATATTATGAAAATATTCATGTTCTTCCCACATATTTAGAAACCTGAATGGCACTCTTATGCTATTATTTCTCCTTTGGAATTTTAGTGTGAGGGGTGAGTGGTCTGATATAAATGGATCCCCTATTTCAACTGTTAGGTGATCAAAATTCATCATCCATTCATCATTCCCCAAAACTCTATCTAACCTGCTAATTACCATGTCCTCACCCATTTGTCCATGTAAAGAATTCCCCTCTCCAAGGGATTTCGACCAACGTTGTGTCAGAACAAAAGTTTACAAAATCTTGTCTATCAGCTTGAGTAGGAGCAACCTTTGATACTCTATCTTAGGTAGAAATGATAGCATTAAAATCCCCCCACAAGCATGGATAGTTAATAGTTTGTGCAAGACTTTTAAGATTTTTTCACATCTCCTTCCTCTTCTCTATGCTATTATATCCATATACCACATTCATAGCACACCTGATAGTAGAGCTACGCAGTGAATAAATTGAGCATCCATTTGAATCACATCTACTTGCCATACATTATTGTCCATTAATAACCATATTCTTCCATTAACTGCATCATAGTTATGAACTAGGTCCCAATTTTTTGCAATCTTATAACAGAAGCTTTTTGCTGTTTGATTCTAGTCTCCACTAAACCAGCTAAAAAAATATGATTTTCTTTGAGGTATCTAGCCAACTCCTTCTGGTTATATCTTTGGTTTGCCCCCTCACATTCCACATGAGAACAGTCATTTAGAAGGACCTGACGTACCACCTCTATCCGGTGGTTGTCTATCCCATGAACTTCCTGATAGCACTTCAAAAGTGTTCTATGTGGTAATTGAAAAATCAGTACCACCTACATTTATTCTGGGAGTTAAAATACTATTTTTGTCTCTCAATACACTATTTTAATGCCTTTTAGCCTGTATCATGCCCTGTACAATATCCACTGATTTTCCATCCATTACATTATAAACTACTGTAGAAGCAGCTTGGGCTATGGGAGATACTGTTTCAGCACTATTGGGATTAGTGTTTGATTCAGTTAGCTCTTGAGGCTTACTTGTATTCTGTTGTATACTACTTTTGCTTCTCCACTCCTTTGCTATCTGATAAGCTTTGCCATATACTTTTTGAATTTTCTGAGGCCTCCCTTGAACCTCCTCATTGCGTTTGCATATATGCCCCAGCTGTTGACAATTAGAGCAGAATTCAGGTTGACATTCAAACCGCACCACTTGCTTGTATATCTTTCCAGAAGGATCCTATATTGTGACTCCAGTTGGTAGTGGCTTA
The DNA here is from genome assembly GCA_026770625.1 of Nicotiana glauca. NCBI lineage: Eukaryota > Viridiplantae > Streptophyta > Magnoliopsida > Solanales > Solanaceae > Nicotiana > Nicotiana glauca. The sequence continues at coordinate 80,890 of MU679868.1, read as the reverse complement.
GTAATGTTCACTTCAATCAACATCCTCGCAAATGAGATTCTCGACTGATTAGTTGTACATTCATCAGCAAATAGTGGCACTCCAATAGCACTTCCCAACCTGCTTAGAGAGTCTTTTCCCCAGTAAGCCATAGGCAAATTGGAAAAAAAGACCCATAGAGGAATCTCTTTGAGAAAGGTTGTACCAAATTCTACATCAGGAGACCATTTCTTCATAATAATAGGTCGATTATTAATCGTGTAAGGCCCTTCATACAAGACTTCCTTGAGGTTTTCTTACTCTTTGAATTTGGCAATGAAATAGCCTTTTTCATGCCAAAAAAATTCAGAGCATGAGGATTTGACCAATTGTGATTAATATATTCTTTATCTAATTATAGCCTGGGATTTATCCTAGTACAGCAACAATCAACGAATGCTTACACTTTTCAACCTCTTTCCCAGTCTCTACTGGATCTAGTTGAATAACCACATTACCGTCCACAATCGTCGGGTCTATGTAAGACAGAACAAGGCCATTGGATGCTATTCGATTTTTAGCAAACCGATTGACCCACTCCGAAGCAGTTGAGTCCTTGTTAGCATTCAATTTTTGTAGATTTTCATCTGCATGTGTATTTGGTTGCGATTGAACCATAGGTGGTGCACTCGAAGTTGAAGCTATGCATTCACCCAGACTTTTGTTCTTTCCACTGTTATCTTTAGGCATTCTACTGTCCAATTCAACTTATTGTGCTAAGTTAGTAGCAGAATCAATGGTACCTTTGTCAATCTCATGATTCACTCCTGGATCTGCCATTGTTGATGCTGCATGTGGTTTCTGAGAAGCGAATTGAGCTGATGGAGATGTAGTTGTTGTTAGTGAGCTTTCGATAACTAGGATTGGTGTCTTCCTTGTCCGTCCTAGTCCATTTCCTTTGCCCTTCGCCATTGACAACCACCGTTCCCTCCAAGCGTAACCGTCGCTTGAAGAAACCGTCAGTGGGAGAGGGAGTTTTCTAGAGAGAGAAAAAAATATTTCGATCCCATTCGACCAAAATTAATAAGCAGCAACTCTTCCACTAGCTACTTTTCTTCTTTGAAATGGGGATTTCTTATGTTTAAGGGTCAATTTCATAAATGGTTATATAACTATTACTAGTATTTATTTTCATCAAAATCATATAATTATATTTTTTACACAAAATAATAAAAAATTATTAACTCACACCAAAATTATAGTAACCAAAACATATAACTTTCCCATAGTATTTTCTTTTTTTATTTTTTTATTTATATTTTCAGTCTAATAAATAATAATCTAATCAAGATACATATGGAACGCGTGCTCGGAATTTGATATATAATATGTATTTACTGCTTTGAATGCTTGCTTCCACACTGATTCTAATATTGCGTTTGAACTTTGTAAATCTTATTATTTTATAACTAGTATTAGTACCCGCGCGATGCGCGAGTAATTAAAAAGAACGATGTACATCGTAAAATTTAATATGTTAGTGTTAATACCATCTTTACAACCAAATATTAAAAATATATTAAGACTCCGGTAAAACTTTTATTTCATCTCCTAATAAATATTTCATAAAAAATAATGATGTTATACAATTTGCTTGATATGAATGTTCCATGAAAAATAATGATGCTATACAACTTGCTTGATATGAAGCATGTGCTTAAGGAAACATTATTGTAGTAAATGCTCATGGACATATTGCAGTGCATTTCCCAGAAGTTGTCCTTTGTATTGAGGTTTATCACTACAAAAGGCATGGGTAAAAATTCAAGAATTTCTGGTCCTTGTGCGATAATTTTTGAAGGAAATGAGAGACATCATATATTGTATTACTAATAAGATAATGAAGAAGACATGCCAGAATGAACCCTCGGAAGAAAACTTAATTGGCATCTAAAATTGTTGCACACTTTCAAAATATTTTGACTAAGTGTAGAATAAAATATATTCAGATACACCAATAGCTTGGATTCTAGGAAGCCAATAGATCGCATCACGTCCACATCAGAATCTAGATGAGCTTCATGCACTTGAACTGCAGATAACATAGCCATAAGCCGCTGTTCCATGTCACTACGGGTGACATCTTTTAGACGTTCTCAATGCATCTACCTTATATTATGCTCTCTACAATAAATTATCCAAATTTGCATTAAAGTAAAAAGTTCATACTACCTCAATATAGAAGTCTCCAGTCTCTGGTTCTTTGGCCACAATTGCTGTCCACCCAGTAGCAGAGGAGGATTGCCAGCATAATCCATTAGTGTTTTCCATTTCTCACTAATATGTAAGCTCTAACACGACAGTATCACTTAAATATGATAAAAATTTATGGAAGATTAATCACAACAACAAGACAATAAGATACACAAATGCAGTAACCAATAATGACAGAGAGTAAATCATATACAAAGAAAAAAAAATACTTAATTGGCTTCAAGATTCTAGGAGTGAGGCGCTGGAGAAGATGCTAAAATGTCACCTCTGAAGAACTGCCACATAACATAGTTATACCAAATTAAAAATATTAACTAAAAAATGATATATAAATCAAAGTATCATAAAACAATAACAATACTCAATATTTAAATGATAAATCATTTAAGAACAAACTCTTCCAATAGTTACATGAATTCGATCTCCCTAAAATAAAAATTTGAAAAGAAAGTTAAGTTAGAAAGGCGCATAACTTGAAGAAAATGCATCAAAACTCGAAAAAAATAACAACAGGCAAAAGAGTATGTACCTTTCATCTTGAATAATTAATTCAATTGAATTAGGATTTTCTGGTTTCTCGCGGTCTGGAACGTGCTATAATCCAACAACACGAACCTTCAAATTCTAACTCATTTTGGACGTTGATATTTCGCTGATATGTTTATAGTTTGGAGCCATACTTTACAGTAGTTTGTGTGTAAACTAAAGCCTAAGGAATGTAGAGAAGCCAAACCTAAATAAAAGTTGCTTAAATAAAGATTTCTAAGGACAAAACTATCATAGTAAATCAATTTTTAAGGCATCTTAAATCTAATTTTTGAAAAAGGTATATATAAATCAATGTGTAAGAGCAAGTGTTCTCAAGAAATGATGCAGATCTTCGTTTTTTAGCTTTGGGCTTTTAAAATTTTCAGCAACCAATAAGCTTTAATTTTTCTTGTCATTTTTCTTTGTCCTCTTGTTAAATTTTTAATATTATTTCCTTTAATATAATATAGATGTAAGATACAAAATATTTATTGAATTAATTCTTTCTTAAAAATTGTAACGACCCGACCGATTGTTTTGAGCTCTAGCATATTGTTCAGCAGTCTGAGGCCATGAATAGCTTTATTTCAGGTATTATGACTTGTCGCGTGGTCAGAATTAAGTTTTGGGAAGTTCAGAGTTGATTTAGAAAGATAATTCTCATTTCGGAAGCTTAAAGTTGAAAGAATTAACTAGGATTTGAAATTTTGAGTAAACGACCTCGGAATCGGGATCTGAAGGTTCTAGCAGGTTCTTATGATGATTTCGGACTTGGGCGTATGCCCAAATCGGGTTTTGGATGACCTGGGATGGCGCCTATTGTGGAAAGTAAAATTTTGAAAGAAATTTCATAAGTTTGGGTTGAAGTGCATTTTAGTGTTATCGATGTTCGTTTGGGATTCCGAGTTTGGAAGCAGCTCCGTATGGTGATTCTGGAGTTGGGAGCGCTATCGAAAGTGAATTCGTAGGTCCGTAGGTCATTTTGGATCCATTTGGCTAAAGATAGAAATTTGAAGGTTTTTGAGAAGTTTGACCGGAAATGGACTTTTTGATATCGGGGTCGGAATCCTATTCCGAAAGTTAGAGTAGGTCCGTAATGTCGAATATGACTTGTGTGTAAAATTTGAGGTCAATCGAACTTGATTTGATAGGTTTAAACATCGAAAATAGAAGTTTGAAATTCTAAAGTTCATAAAGCTTGGATTGGAGGCTGATTCATAATTTTAGCATTGTTTGATGTGATTTAAGGCCTCGAGCAAGTCCGTAATGTATTTTGGGACTGGCAAGTTTGATTGGTGGGTGTCCCGGGGGCCTCGGGATAATTTCGGATGGTTGACGGAGGGATTTTGGAAGTTGTATGATATCATATTTTCTTGCTGCTTCTGGTATTCCCGCTTCTATGGAAATGGGACCGCAGAAGCGGCGTCGCAGGTGCGAAGAGAAGACCGCGGAAGCGGTTTTTGGTTTGGTGCAGCAGGCTCCGCATATGCGGTGGTTTTTCCGCAGAAGCGGAACAGCATCTGCGAGCGAATAATCGTAGAAGCGGAAAGTTTGGACTCTAGTGGAAGCCGCAGAAGCGGCAGATGGACCGCAGAAGCGGGACCGCGGAAGCGAAAAAGTGCTGGAGGCAGAGAATTGTTTTAAATTCGGGATTTGACCATTCTTCTCCCATTTTTCACTTGGCATGGGCGATTTTGGAGAGCTTCAAGAGGGGATTTCCGTCATCAACGTCAAGGTAAGTTATCCCCACCTATTTTGAGTTAAATACATCAATTATATATGGATTTGAGCATGAAATTGATAGAAAACTTGGGGGTTGAGGGAAGACCTAGAAAATTATTATTCATGGAATTTAACCACGATTTGGGGTATGGAATTAGGAAAATATTATATAGTTGAGTTCATGAGGCTATGGGTAAACTTTATCTTTGAAAAAATTCGGAATCCGGGCACGTGGGTTCGAGGGTATTTTTGTCAACTTTTCGATCGGGGTTAGGAATTGTTATAAATTGAATTATAATGGGTACCTTAGCATATATTAATGAATAAATTATTGGCTAGTTTTGGAGCATTGTGCATCGATTCGAGTGTTCGGAAGGGCGTGGAATGCCGGTTATGGACCTTCGGAGCGAGGTGAGTATCCTTTCTAACCTTGTAAGAGGGAATTGTCCCCATAGGTGAGTTAATTGGTTAGCTTCTCCTATTTGTAAGGGCTACGTATGCACGAGGTGACGAGAGTCTGTGCGTTGCTACTATTATGCTATTGTCCAGGTAGTCTAGGACCCAAAATCATGCGATACTTGGATTGATTGTAAACTTATCGACATTTGAATTGCTTAAATCAACTCGAATTAGTAAATGAATTTCCACAAAAGATTAAACTTCATTTTCAAAAATCTTTAAAAAATAATTGGCTTTTCTATGGATAATTGTTCCTTATTGACTATTCTATTGACCGTTTGTGTGTGTTTGATTTTGGAACGGGCCGAACGCCTCGACAGATTAAATAGATGCATTTATAGGCGCGCCATCGACCCTCGGCAAGTGCACAGTTTATTTATGTTGGATCAGGCCGCCGCCTCGGCATAATATGTGCATGCTTGCATTGCTTATCCTGAAACTTATTGAAGTTGATATTACCTTTTTATGGCCGCTATAAACTATAAAGATAACGAAAAGTAAATCTTGAAATTTCATTGTTATTTGAGATGTTATATGTTTTCTTGCTTTATCAGTTATAATTGCTAGATAAATCCATGTTATCCTCACATCTTCACCATATTATTATTGGACCACTAGTAAGTCTCGAAGTTGACCATCTCGTCTCTACTTCTTAGAGATTAGACGGGATACTCATTGAGTACACGTTGTTTTCGTACTCATACTACAGTTCTGTGCATTTTTGCTGCACATGTATATGTAACTCTAGCGGTCTACTGGGTGTAGCAGCACAGATGATTCTGGGACTAGGTGAGTGTCATTATTCGAGGCGGTCCACAGCTAGTATAGTCTCTTCCAGTATATTGTATTTATTTCCTGTCCACTGTATTCTAGACGGATGTTGTATCTTATTCCCTTATCAGTAGATGCTCATGCACTTGTGACGCCGGGTTCTGGGATGGTTTTGAAATATTTTGTACTAATTGCTTATTATTTAATTTGAATCGAAGCAGTTATCTTTTCGTTTTATGAAAAATTGAAGAAAAATTTTAGCTTTCAAGATTGTTAAAAATGAGAACTTCATCAAATAATTTGGGTTGGCTTGCCTGACAGCAATGTCCGGCGCCATCACGACCCTTAGTGGATTTTGGGTCGTGACAAAAAAGAATACCTACTATAACTGAATTATACATAAAATTTAATTAAAGATACCTATAATAATGTATATTGTCCACAAACAAGGTCAAATATAAAGTTTGTACTAAATAAAAATTAATGTGTAAGATACAAAACGAAATTAAAGAAATTTTAATTAATTCTTTCTTAAAAAAGGATACTTACCATAACTGATTTATACACAAAATTTAATTAAAGATACTTATGGTAATGTATATGATATCTATAATAATATATATTGTTCACAAATAAGGTCAAATACAAAGCTTATACTAAATAAAAATTATTATTTCAACTTAAAATTAATGTGTAAGATTTAAAACGAAATTAACGAAATTTTAATTAATTCTTTCTTAAAAAAGGATACCTACCATAACTGAATTACACACAAAATTTAATTAAAGATACCTATTAGTAATGTATATGACACCTATATTAATATATATTATTCGCAAATAAGGTCAGATACAAAGCTTATACTAATTAAAGAATAATTATTTCAACTTAAAATAAATGTGTAAGATACAAAATGAAATTAACAAAATTTTAATTAATTCTTTCTAAAAAAAGATACTAATTATATTGTTTTGAAGAAGGGAGAGATAATGGCATTTACTTTGCTCCAAAATTCCATGCCCAACACGATCTTGAAATCATCCATAGGTGCTATGGTGAAATCGGTCCTACCAAAAATAACGACGACCCAGTAAAATCTCACTGAGTGGGGTTTGGTAAAATCGGTCTTAGCACAAAATTTAATTAAAGATATGTATAGTAATGTATATGATACATATAGTAATGTATATTGTTCACAAATAAGGTCAAATACAAAACTTGTACTAAATAAATAATTATTATTTTAACTTAAAATTAATGTGTAAGATACAATGATTCTTTCTCAAAAAAGGATACATAGTATAACTGAATTACACACAGAATTTATATTATACACAAATTTAATTAAAGATACCTATAGTTATAGTATATCGGTTTGCTTAATGAAAATTGCATTTTTTGTGTGTACGTCTTTTGTAATTAAAAAGAGAACATTTTTATTTTTAGTTTAAATCTTAAAATAATTGGCTTTGATTAATTAAAGAATGAGATTCAACTTACACAAAATCTTGGACTATTACTTCCACTAAATATGTTTCTATTTATAATTCAAATTTTTATGTTATCTTAAAATTGTCAAGCGACTTTATTTTAGTCTACATGCTTCACTACTCTCCTTTTAATATACGAAAAAGGGTTCAAAATGCCCATAAACTATTGAAAAGGGTTTTAAAATACACTCCATCCATCTATTGGGCTAAAAATACCCCTTCATCCACCTTTTTGGTTCATTTATGCCTTTTGACCGTTAGGTCAATACTCAATAATAAATAATTACTTAAAAAAATATTTTCCTTTTATTAAGTTAATGCACCAGTAGTCCACTAATTTAGTAAAGTCTTTCTCTTCTTTTTTTTCCAGTTTTTACAAAAAATAATTCAGTTTTTACAAAAAAATATTTTTTTTCTTCATTTTTTCCATTTTTTGAAAGCATTTATTTGTAAAAACAAAAGAAAAAATTTAAAAACAAAAGAAAAAAGTTGTTTTTAATAAAATATTTTCGGTTTTTAAAAACTGGAAAAAATATATTTTCAACAAAATATTTTCGTTTTCAAAATTTTTTTTTTTTTTCAGTTTTTAAAATTTTTTTTTGTTGGTAAAAACTGGAAAACAAATTTGTAAAAACTGAAAAAAAAAATGTGAAAACTGAAAAAAAAATTCGTTTTTAACAAAAAAAAAATTGTTTTTTAAAAACTAAAATTTAAAAAAACAAATTGAAAAAAAAATAAAAATAGGAACCGGATTGTGGGTTTTTTTGAAAAAAAAAAGGTCGGATAAAAAAAAAAGAAATGGACCGTTTTAATCTGGTGAACGTGACACTCCATCCAAAATAGGAGTATTTTTGTTCCAAAGTTTGATGGTAGGTGTATAGATAACCCAGAGTTAGATGGAAGTGGTGCGTCTTTTTTTTAATTAAACTTTTTATTTGGGTCGGGTCAATGTTTGGGGTGGGTTAGTACGAAAAACGATTAGATATGGGTTAATCTTTCTAATTGGTTAAATGATTTAATTTCGACCAAAAAGAAGTTACCACGTGAAATTTAAATGCTTTAAAAAACTGGAAAAAATAAATTAAAAAATTCAAAAACGAAAATATTTTGTTGATTTTTTTTTATTTTTTAAAAATAAAAATATTTTATTAATAACAATTATTTTTGTTTTTGCAAAAAAAAATGCATTAAAAAAACCGAAAAAATAAAAAAAAAATATTTTTTGTAAAAACTGAATTTTTTTCTGTAAAAACTGAAAAAAAAGAAGAAGAAGAAGACTTTACTAAATTAGTGGACTACTGATGTATTAGTTTAAAAGTATGAAAATATTTTGCAAAGTATTTTTCTTAAGTTTTACAAAAAGAATAATAATTATTTTTAATTCAACATTGACCTAACGGTCAAAAAGCATAAGTGAACCAAAAAGTAGATGGATGGATATTTTTAGCCCAATAGGTGGATGAAAGACATTTTAAAATATTATCGAATAGTTTAGGGACATTTTGAACCCTTTTCCGTTTAATATAATATAGATAGATGTTCCATAACTGCTCCTACTTTATCTACGTAATAAAAAATAATATTGTTTGTAGGGGAAGGATGGAGGGTGCTTGTCACGACCCAATCCCGATCGTGATGGCGTCCAACCCTAAAGCTAGGCAAGCGTGACCAACAGTCGCTCCCAATTCAACAATAAATTTCAAAACCGACAATTTAAGGAGAATATAATAGTTTTATAATAATAATCCAATATTTATAGAAGAATAATACTGAGAAATACGAAGTCTGATAAAAATACTCCCAAAAGATCTGGGGTCACGAGTCTAGAGCCTCTAAAACAAACTGGATAACAATATCTGAATGAAAATACACAAGTCTGGGAATGTATATATAAAAAAAACTGAAATAGGAAGAGTAGTCAGGTCCTGCGAACGTCAAACAGCTACCTCAACAACTATGATAAGCTCTGGAGACAACGACTGCTCAGCTAA